>BQNB010012926.1:0-74184 GCA_026074375.1 Tanacetum coccineum
ATCTAATATTCTCACTTCCTTTCTCTCTCTAAAAGTGTTCATCCCTCCACTTTCTCTCTCTAGTTCTTTGTCATTTCATTGTGAGATTAGATAACACATATATTCTACACTCTTCATCCCATATAATTCCCTCAAAACCAAAGTCATGCAAATTAAATAGGTGAAAATCCAAATTAATCATGCATTTAAAGAGTGATTCCCAGGCATTGGCATATCTAAGACTTAGTTTAAGACATGGTACATCAACCAGGATTATTGTGGTTGTTAGGATATGTCCAGGAGGAACAACTATGGCAGACGTGTCAGTAGAAGGAGAAGGGGGTATGGTTTTCCTACCAAGTTAAATGTCCTACCAGTAGGAAGCCATTTAAGACCTACAGTTTTAAAGATTCGTCCTGTTGGTTTCCATTTACTTTTAACTTTTTGTTTTGTAGATTTAGCCACTTTACGTTTTTGCATTTTCTTAAGATATTGAACAACACAAGTATCATGATTTGCAAAAAAACAAACATTCATTACAAGATAAGAAAATAGTATCAGAATTATTTGACAAAGCAACATTCTTAACATTCGCATTACAATCTGAAACATGATTGTTCTTATTAGCACTAGACTTAAAATTCCTATGGTGGGCTTCTACTTTATTCTTCATGCTTCTACTTGATGGTTGCGGGATCATATCATTCTTTGTATTGCTTCTAGGCTTTGATCCGCTGGCATTAGTAGAGCTTACTCTTCCTGTAGATGGCAACATAGTGTTGTCAGTCTTTCGAGTGTTTTGCTTTACTGCATGCTCTTTTGTGATTGTCTTAATTATCTGTTTCGTTCTAGATGCATCTACGTAAGGCTTATTGTTCTTTCTATGGCTTGTAGCGGGAACCCACTTTTCATTCCCGCTTTGAGTGAAAAGGCATGAGGCACTAACATACACTAAAAGTTCTTGAATTCACTCAGCAAACTTAGAGGCATAACCTATATGTTCATCTAAAGGTTTTAATGCTCTAGCTTCTTCTAATAATTCATGTGGTGTTGCTATGTGCTCCTTAGTGACTTTCAGATAATCGCGATGCACAACCCTATTGTTCTTAAAGTACGCGTTGATTGGTTCAGTCTCAATCTTAAGCATACCTGGGGGAAGAACTTTTGTGCATTTTTCAATTATCTTGTTGGTAGTCAAGTGTGAAGTGACTAATTCTGATAAATCATTTTTCTCAATAACTTTAGGAATAACCTTTGATTTAGGAAACGGAGTTACTGAATAAAGTTTAGTTCCTGAAGTTGAAGGTTTAGAAAGCTTAGTATTCACACTTGTACCATTATGATTCATTTTGAGATTCAGAAAACTTTCCTTTTAACTGTGCTCTTAACTTGTTATTTCATAAATCTTATCATTAAGTTACCTGAATAATAGTGATGTTCTTGAAGTTGGAGATTAGAAACGCTTAGTATTCACACTTCGATACTCATGTTGTTTGTTTGGAGATTCAAAAAACTTCCTTTTTAACTGTGCTCTTAACCTTGTTACTTTTAGAATTTTGACGCCTTATAGCTTTTAGTTTGCAACAGAGTTTAGTGTTTGATCTAGTTTGATTTTTGCCCGTGTATTCTTGCATTGAATAATACAACTTTTCGCGATTTAACTTAATGAGTTCCTCGGCTACCCTTAACTATAAAGAAGAACCTGAAAAAGATCTAGACAGTCATGGTTCCTCCTTCCTCTATTTTCTGCATTCTAGAATCAACGAACAGGTAATTCACCACTGAGTTCTTTTGGCTCTTTTGAGCTTAAATAGAATGTTGCTCAACTAATTATGATGTGTACTTGTCTTGCTAATTGCAATTTTAGATCCATTTATATCAACATATTGTATTACTGATTGTTTTAACACCTCTAAAAGCTGTTTTTTTTTGTTTCAGAACATTAAGATAATTTCGTTACTTGTGTGATTTGAATAATGCAATATCAAGAGTATTCGAGCTGTATTCCTCAAGTTTTCGCAAAACGTTTCTTTAATTCACTAATAATACTGTGTGCACGTCTTGCAAGAGGTATCTAAAGGCACACAAGGTCAGAGATTTTAAATCTTTCCATTATTTATCAACTTCATTAAAACGAAGCAACGTAGGTGTTTACACTAATATACTGTCTAGCCGATATTTTCTAATAAGAGTCGATTTTTGTGATTACAGTTGTTTTCATTTTCTCATTTCAAACTACTTTTCTTTTGCCCACAGAACATTGATAACCTACGTCTTCCTGTTTTTTCAAAAAATGTCTTTCAATTTTTTGAGGTTTTCAGAATTGGTCTTGGACATCATTTTTTAAAAGCCCCTTTTATATCCGATGCTCCCAAGAAATACCATTATGATGAGGTGAGGGGGGGCGTGGGGGGGAGATAACGTAGTTGCACTACTACGCTAATGCATTCATCAAACTTAGTAAGATGTTCTCGTGCATTGTTCAGATTTTTGAGAACCTGACTTGGTATTGAAGACCAATATAATTGTTCTGCTGACAACAGTTATTTTTTATGGAACAAAATATCTCGAGTTATAGTTTGGTCACAGATAATTGGAGTAATCTCAAATCAGTTTCGCGTATTAACAACAGATTGTTTTCGCAAGCATTTTTCAACCGAATCTCTTCAGCAAGTATCAAAGTTTCCTCAGAATCACACATAGATACAGGATTATGTTGTTTAATCAACACATGTCCATTTATATACTGACCAGGGCTGTTCCGTCAAACTTGAGATCTAAGTTACCAAAGGATTTTGATAACCTAAGAGATGGCATTATGTGTTTTATCGAAACTTTTTGAGGTTTCGTTAGCATATGCATCGTTTGAGTAGGGATACCGGTCACAACTTTAAACCAATATGATTTTCAGTTCGTTTTCTCCTTATATCAAATCTCTACTATTTCTCTGATGTTCCGCTTTCAGTACGTTTCAGACGAATCTCGTTGTTTGTACGTTTCTACTCAATTCTCTTCACTTTAAGATAACGAAGATAGATTATTGTAAATCGACTTCTTATTTGAGTATTTTGTAAAGAGATCTTGTTTCTTCAAAATTAGATACTTTATATTACGTTCATTATCAAAGTGTTGTTTTCACGATTTAGATATGCTTCTTGTTTCAGAATGACCATCTTAACTGCATATTCCTAAAACTCCTAACTTGGCCTTTGTATCGTTCAATATCGCTGGTTAAGATTCAAATTTCACTTTGAGTTTTATCTTGTTTTTACATACTTTTATATTTTTCCTACTTGAGATTCTGTTAATTTGTTCATATTACAGACAATATCACGCTTCATTCTTTTCTATAGGGGGAGGAACACGGTTTATATTCATTTTTCTATAGTAAGCATAATAATCAGTATACGAATCTAACTATGCTTGTTACCTGGTAGCTCCATCATATGACTCATTATTGGATACAATGTTTTCAATATATCCCTGCTCTTGTATATTAGAATCATAACGTGGTGCAACCGTGTCATCATTAAGAGAACCAACAGGAGACAAATTTGACATGAAGATTGCATTTGCTGTAGCTTTTTTCACAGTCGAGCATTCATATGCATCAACGTGGTATGTCTTAAATTTTGGTTGAAGCTTCAGTAAAGCATAGCGCTCCTCATAGTCTCTCATCAAGGTGTTCTTCTAAACTATCACCTCAGACAATTCTGTTGCTCATCATTCAATACAAACTCCTGCTTCGTGTGATTCACACAAGTAGCGCTTCCTTTTCTTATAACCATTCAGTATCTTTCCATCCTTTTCCTTGCAGTCACTTCTATAGCCATTATGACCCTTCAATATTGTAGTTTTTACTCATATGGATTAACTTTGGTTAGTTTTCCGCTGCTCATTTCTCTATCTTTATTTATAACTCACTGATCCTAAAACTTGATTATTTCCAGTATTGCCCGTATAACCTTCTCAAACTAGTTCTACACTAGAACATTATGAATTCGTAACTTGGCCGTATTTGATCGTGTAGCTGAGTTCTTGGTAATTAGACGAACGTTCAAAGTTGGTTATTTGTAGCGTGGATCTTTTGAGTGGGTACACTGAACTCAAGAAAGATTACTGCTTGTTGAGACTTTCGATTGGATTATCACAGGAAGAATGCTTGTACAACTATTACGGTACTTAGTTTTAATTTTGGTGAGTTATACTAAAAACAATATGAGGTATATAGCTTTTGAGTTTTGAGGTGAATCGAATATACGATTGTTTTTTTATTGGAGTGCTTGATTGGTAGTGTTAGATATGGTTGATATAACTCCAGATGGTTGAGGCTTTGACACTGTATCTGCTGCTCGCAAGCGCTGTTAAGGGAGGTGGGTTGCAGGTACTGGACAGCAAAGCAAGTGGTTCATGGGCTATCTTTGTCGCATTTCTCGAATTTTCTTTTAGCATCTTTTTCATTTGTGTTTTGAGGATAAAGCCATTACACTGATCAAAGGCTTACAATATGAAGATGCTGGCGATGTTTAGCTGTTGTGACAAACCCTGCGCCCACTCAGTGAAGATGATTCACAAACTTCGTGTGATTTGTATAGTGTCATAGACATGCTAGAATCGTGTTCATGTCATTATCAGCTTAGCATAACCTAAGATAGTAAGAGTGGATTTATTCTCCAAGCTCAGATGTGTAATTTATCAAATTCATTCATCATATCATAGACTTTAGTTCTTGCATTGGTATTTATGGTGCCTTTTCATAAGTTCTTATGATGCCAATCCGCATATTTCCTCTTTATAGTTTTGATAGTGGTTGTTGAGAGGTTGATGTCAACTAGCTATCTAAGAAGAAGTATTTGACAGCTTTGATGATCACTGGTCATAACGCCATATGTTGTCTTTAACAGTAATTTATGACCTTAAATTTATAAGGTCCATTTCTCGATTGATGTCTTTTAATCATTACACCATTTCTCTTTGCATCAGTTATATAGAATAATCTGGTTTTACCAGCTATCATACAAGCCTTTTTTCTAGCATAGGTGGACGGTTTTCTAAAACCTGCAACAATAACGTTTTTTGCCATAGTAGCCATTGTGAATTTGATCGTGTAGTCTTTGTAAGAATTGATATTTGTAAGGATCGTTTTGACGAGAAGAAGTGTTGTTTTATTGAAAGTGTTGTCGAAAGATTGTATTTCTAACACGAACCGAGTCAAAAGATTACAACTTTATCAATTTAGTTTATTAAAAAACCTTAAACTTTAAACCTTTTTAACTTAAATACCCTAATTTTAACCTTAAACCACTTAATTATCACTAACTTTCTCTTTATAAAAAATCACCTCTTTCTCATTAAGTAACATATATCATAAACCCTACATATTCCACTTAATTGAAGAAATTAAATAATTAAAAACCTTTTTAACCCCTTCAAAAATACAAAAAACCCTAATTTTAAAAATCTAGCGCGCGTATATTTTTTGTTTAGTCTCGTTCCGGGTTCGCGAGTTGTGGAGGGTCGGATCCCGGTTAGAAGGTTTATCGACCAAACCTTGTGGGTAGTGAGCTGTAGTGGTTCTGTTGGAGTCTTTTGACCGATCCTCGTTGTTCCGGTTTTGTTTCCGAGTTGTTTTCCGGTGATGGTTATAGCTCAAAGATTGTATCTTTTTCCAAGAAAACACTCAATTATAAGTCTTGTAACCTTTTGCTCAAATGTTTAGAAACTCTTTAGTCATGGAAAAACCACGAAAAGTCGTCTTCCATTAATACACGGTAGTTCATGTTTTATAGAGGACTTTCTGCAATGTGAAACTGAAATAGTCAAGACTTATAACTTTCAAAATCTTAAAATCACACAACTTTCTTCAAAATTTAAGCTTTGTTTTCAAGAACTTGTCCTTTTTAGTCTTCATAGTCTTCAGTTCCTTCAAAGGTCTTCAATTTGATAACTTTATTCTTTGGAAAAACGCTTCACTAATTATTCCTTGTGATATTGATACCAATTGATACCTGATAAAATATCAATGCGGATACAATAAGTACTACAACTATCGATAGTTTTAGAGAGAGAGTAGAACAGAGAGACGAAAGACCAACGCCTAGAGACTAGAGAGAGTGATGGCGTGTGGGTAATAAGAGGAGGGGCGAGGGACGAGAAAAAAATTAGAAATATATGTGTTTTTCAGAAAAGTGTAAGAACATCACAACCCTCGCAACAATTTCTATAGCCCTCTATTTTAGGAAGGATAGGAGGGATTAAGTAGCAATTAAGAGATATTACAATTACAACTAGTCCTTCCTATGTGCTCTAGTTTAATACCTTCACATTACACTAATAGATAAATTGCCTTGTTAATCAACAATTTTTGTGTTTCTTTACTCATGAAATCACTCTCATACCATAAACACACTGATTGCATTTATCATAACAATATTTTAAAATATGTTACCTTACCTGTTAAATTTAAGCCTTTTTTATGCAAAGTCACCATCCTCTTCTATGCTTGCTTTCCTAGTCATATAATCACCAACCCAATAATCACCTCTATTTTACATAACTAAACCCATCTTTATTGATTATATGATCATAACCCAAAATCATTAATTTTTTAATTCACCTTAATCCATTATCATAAATGCCTCAATATATGTTTTAGAATATTAATTTTCCAAAACCTCTAATTTTAGTATATGAACCTTAACTCAGAACCTTATTATTAAACTCACTCGAATTAAAAGATTACTTACTTGAAATGTGCATTGCAAATGAACACTATTTACTTGAATTGGGAATCAATTCTCATTCAATCATCAATATATAAAATCTTCCCGTTTTAGCTCTCTTTCCTTGTTCATGTCGAACACACATCAAGTAATCACTAACACCAATTTCATTGTTTGTAATATTTGGGAAGATTCTAGTATAATTTAGGTGCAAGTTTTCCCTTTTGGCAACTATGGTCTCTCTAGTCTTATTGCTCATAATTTGGCCACATTAACTTAAGTAACTCATTTACCATCTGACAACTCTAACCCCTTAAGTCTATTTCACTACTACAAAAAGGCTAAAAACACCCCCCCAAAAAGATCGGTTTTGTAAAACCCTATCTCCATGACAAAAAAATAGTTGGTTTTCTTGAAAAAACCAGTTTTCTTAATAGAAATTGTATAAAAACTGGTATTTTTGGTGCAAACCACTCTTTTTACACAATTAAAGACACTGGTGTGTATGTAACAACATGTCTCTATGTGTTTATGTTATGGACACCATTTTTTATAGAACAACTAGTTTTTTTTACATATTATTAAGTCTACTGGTGTGTAGGTAACACTAAATGTGTCTCTATTCGAGAGCGTTATGTTTCAGGACACCATTTTATATTACTCGAGACCCATCCAGGTCTTGTTTTATGTTAATAATTTGGTGTGTGCTAAAATATTCTTATACTTGTGAAAAAATTAATAGTAATAAGTCAGTAATTGACTTTTATTAAAATCTCATATGGATAACCAGTTTATATTCAAGTCTGATTTAGTTGAGTGTTGGGTTGTATAGCCGATATGAAATTTGCTAAATCGAATAGTGTTAAATTATTGATTTCTTCGGAAACATCAGTTTTGTACAAGCAATAAGTCTCCCTATATTTGTGCTAACATCCCGTTTGTTTTTATACTTCGTATCATGTTTTTTCATACTTATTTTTCGTATAAGGTGTTAAGTTTTTTGTCGACTTTTAGTTTATGATTAAAAGTATCATAGGACGATAACACTGGATAATCATTCAAAATTATGTAGATGACGTGGGCTGTGTTTAAACATTTCATAATGCGATGGCTTGAGTTATATCAGTCCCTAAGCTTGGTGTTATATATAGTGAAAAGCTATCATTTGTACTGATAACAGAAAACATTTAGATAACTCATTTATTAAGTCGAGACAGAAAATGCTCTTCTCGTTTTTTTCCCTAAGCATCCAGCCATACTTCCCCCGACTAACCGTTATAAGTTACCACAGCCTCTGCCCCTTGCAACAGCAACACTACGAGTAACAATAAGAACGCTCGCGTTCTATCATACCCTAGTACTTCCCTATAGGACGCACTACGCCTCCTTACAAAGATTCATCTACAGCACTATAGAAATAAAAATAGAACAATATAAGCACCCATTTGTGGATGGCTGCGCCCTCAGCACCTCCCGTTCCACTCTTAATATTCCCTATCTCACCTCTTTCTCTCCCCTCCGCTTTCCCTAACTCTCACATATCACTTCTCATTACTCCACCACCACCTCGCTCCAACCTCTCCCCTCATTCGACTTCTCCACTCTCCTCTACCTCCACCCATCCCTTCCCTTCACCACCGACATCCGCCCCCCCATTCCTCGAACCCTTCTCCCACCAAACCTCCCATCCTCGCATTCTCCCTTCTCCTCTCCATCCTCCCCCATCCCCTTCTCCTCTTTTTTTTTTTTTTCATCTCCTCCCCCCCACCTCCCCCCCCCCCCCTCCCATCCACCTCTCCATACCTCCGATCCCATTCTCTCCTCCTCCGTTTCTTTGTTGTTGTTGTAGGAGTAAGATTTTCTGATACTCGACTATTCTTATGTGTGCGTTTGCGTGTCTAAAGTTTTTTTATGTAACTCGATATGATAGTCTTCGTCCGATATATAACACCAAGCTTGGGCTGATTCAAATAGCCATCCATTATGATATGTCTCTTATACACAGTCCCCAACGCGTCTTCTGTACTATTTTCGAATTGACGCTATTACAGTTTAGCGTCCTTATACTTCTAATCATATCTAAAGTCAAAAACTTAAACACGTTATAGAAAAAAGTGAAAAGCTACGACAGTATAAAAACAGATCGGGTGTTTACACGAAAATATTGGGAGACTTATTTTGTCAAAACTATGTTCCGTAAATCAAATATTTAACTCGATTCGTTTTTTGGCAAATTCAGTTTGGATGACAGCCCAACCACTTCTACTAATTCTGAATCTAATATATACTGTTGTCCTCTATGATTTTAATCAAATCGATCAATTTTTCCTTTTAATTTTCTTTTTAAAGTTAAGAGAATTTTTTACCGCACCAACTCAAATTATTAACATAAAACAAGACTGGTTGTTTTATATAAAATGGTGTCTGTAACATAAAATCAATATGATAACATGTTGTAGAACCTACAAACACAGTGTTCTTTAATTGTGTAAAAAATCTAACCTAGTTGTTCTATTAAAAATTGGTGCCCATAACATAAACACCGTTAGGAGACATGTTCGTGCTAATAGCACACACCAGTGTCTTTAATTGTGTAAAAAGAGTGGTTTGCACCCAATTCCTAGTTTTTATACCTCATTTCCTATTAAGACAAAACTAGGTTTTTGTTCAAGAAAACCTCAACTATTTTTTTTGTCATGGAGATTGCGGTTTTACAAACGATCTTTTTAGGGGGGTGTTTTTAGCACTCTATTTTGTAGTAGTGACTAATTCGACTTTAAGGGGTTTAGAGTTGATAAGATGGTTTCTCTATGAGTTACTTAAGTTCTATGTGGAAAATTATGAAGCAATAAGGACCTAGAGAGACCATAGTTGCCAAAAGGGAAAACTTGCACCTAAATTATACTAGAATCTTCCCAAATATTACAAACAATGAAATTGGTGTTAGTGTTTCTGTGTGTGTCGACATGATCAAGAAAGAGAGGGAAAAGGAAGATTTTATATTTGATGATTGAAGGAGAATTGAGTTCCCAATTCAAGAAATAGGTTCATTGCAATGATCTTTCAAGTAAGTAATCTTTTATATTGAGTTTAATTAGTGAGTTATGAGTTAAGGTTCATATACTAAAATTAGAGGTTTTGGAAAATTAATATTCTAAAACATGTATCGAGGCATTTATGAATAATGGAATTCAAGGCGTGGAATTAAAAAATTAATGATTTGGGTTATGCTCATATATATCCTAATATAGATGGGTCTTGTTATTCGTAAAATAGACGGTGTTATTCGCGGTTGGTGAGTCTATGATGATAGGAAAAGCAAGCATAGAAGAGGATGGTGACTTTTGGTAATATAGCTTAAATTTAAAGTAAGTAACATATTTATAATATGTTATTCGCTTCGTGAATATCTGCTGTTTATGTAATTGTGATATCATGAGTATAAGCTAAACAACAACATAAAAAGTGTTGAAATTATAAGGCCAATCTTTATCTAGTTTGTAATGTGTAGGGATTAAACTAGTGCACTCAAATCTGGGCTAAGGACTAAGTTGTAATTGTAATATCTACTTAGAATTGCATCTCTAGTCCATCTTTTCTTCCTATAATAGTGGCAGGGGCTGGGCTATAGAATCTTGTTAAAGCGGTTCTGTGATTTTTTCTCTTATCTAATATATATTTCTTTGGTGTCTTCTCCTCTCCCCTATCTTATTACCCCACGCATCACCTCTCTCTGTCTCTATGCGCGTGTCGGTGCACTTTCTCTCTCTTTCTACTCTCTCTCTAAAACTATATAGTGTAGTACTTTGTATCACATTTGATATTTTATCATTGTATCAATTGGTATCAGAGCCAAGGGATAATTTGAAGCGTTTTTCATGAATAAAGTTATCAAATTTGAAGACTTTGAAGAACTTGAAGACTATGAAGACTAAAAAGATAAGTTCTTGAAAACAAAGCCTTAAATTTTGAAGAAAGTTGTGATTTTTAGAGATTTTGAAAGTTAAAGTCTTGACTTTTTTCATTTCACATTGCAAAAGTCTCTTAAAAACATGATCTACACGTGTATTTGAAGACTTTTCGTGGTTTTCATGACTAAAGTTTCAAACTTTTGCAAAAAGGTTCAAACTTTATTGGTTTTCTTGGAAAAAGATACAATCTTTGAGCTATAACCATCACGGAAACAACTCGGAAAACAAAGAAACGGAACAACGAGGATCGCTAAATTTTTTTTAAAAAAAAATTTTTTATACAAGGAATTTGCTCTTTATGAAATTAAATAATTGGTCAAAAGACTCACAGAAACACCTACAGCCGAATTCCACAAGGTCTGGTCTCGACCTCTACCCGAATCCCACCCTCCCACAACCTCGATACACCGGAACGAGTCTAAACTAAAAACTAAACCCTAGTTTTTAAAATTAGGGTTTTGTATTTTTAAGGGTTAAAAAAGGTTTTTTTATTAATTTAATTAAGTGGAAATTAGGGTTTTGTAGTAGGTACTTAATGAAAAAGGTGATTTTTAGAAGTTAGTGATAATTAATTTGTTAGTTTTAAGGTTAAATTAGGGTTTTAAGTTAAAAAGGTTTAAACTTTAAGGTTTTTAAATAAACTAAATTGATAAAGTTGTAATCTTTTGACTCGGTTCGTGTTAAAAACACAATCTTTCAACAAAACTTTCACAAAAACAACACTTCTTCTCGTCAAAACGTCCTTACCAAAAATCAATTCTTACGAAGACTACACGATCAAATTCAAAATGGCTACTATGGCAGAAAACGTTATTGCTGCAGGTTCAAACCGTCTACACGATGCTAGAAAAACAGGCATGTATTGATAGATGTGGAATACCCAGTTTATTCTAATATCTGAGGCAAAAAGTGAATGTGTAATGTTAAAAGATCAATCGAGTATAGGTCCTTAATAAAATTTAAGTCAGAATAATTATCTGGTTATACGAAACATTTGGCGTTATGGAAGTGACATCAAAAGCTGTCCAAAATACTTCTCTTAAGATTGCTACTACGTGACATCTACCACTCCTCATCTACCACTATCAAACTAATAAAAGGAACTATGGATTGCATCAAAGAACTATATGAAGGCACATAAATGACCAAGCAAGAACGTAAGTCTATGCTATATGATGAATTTGATAAATTCACATCTGAGCTTGGAGAATCAATCCACTCTTACTATCTGAGATATGCTAAGCTGATCAATGACATGAACACGATTCCTATGTCTATGACACCTATTCAAATCGACACGAAGTTTGTGAATCATCTTCAACCTGAGTGGAGTAGGTTTGTCACAACAGCTAAACAAGCAAGCGATCTTCATAGTGTAACCTTTGATCAGTTGTATGCTTTCCTCAAACACAATGAAAAAGATGCTAAAGAAGTTCGAGAAATGCGACAAAGATTCCCGGAACCACTTGCTTTGCTGGCCAATACCTGCAACCCACCTCCCTTATACAGCTCTCAGCAGATACAGTGTCAAGCTCAACCATCTGGAGTTTATCAACCATATCAACACTACCAATCAAGCACTCCAAAAAAAAAAAACAAATATTCAGTTCACCTACTCGTTCAAAGCTATACACCTATAGTTGTTTTATAACCACCAACAATTCAACCTAATACCGAATTTGTTGTACAAACATTTCTTCCATGTGATAATCCAATCGAAAGTCTCAACAAAGCTATAATCTTCTTGAGTTCAGTGTACCACTCAAAATTTCCACCTACAAATAACCAACTTTGAACTTCGTCTAATCCAAGAACTCAAGCTACAATTCAAAACGGCCAAGTTACGATTCAGAATGTTCAAGGTAGATAGTTTGAAGGTTATACCGGGACACATACTGGAAGTATATCAAGCTTTTAGGAGCAGATGAGTTATAAATAAAGTTAGAAATGCAGGGGAAAACTAACCAAAGGTAATCAGATGTTATAACTGCAATAGTGAAGGTCATATGGCTAAGAAGTGTACTGCAAGGAAAAGGATGAAAGATTCTGAATGGTTTAAGGAAAAGATGCTACTTGCTGAATCACAAGAAGCAGGAGTTGTATTGATTGATGAGCAATAGAATTTCTTAAGGTCGATAGTTTTTACCCCGCTCCCCCATTTTTTAATAAGATATATTTTAGAAGAAACTGATGACTGTGAGGATCTCTAGTTATAAGCTACAGCAAATTTCAAGGCAGACCATGTTGATGCATATGATTCAGACTGTGATGACGAAGCTACAACAAATGCAATCTTCATGGCAAATTTATCTCCTGTTGGTTCTCTCAATGATGACATGGTTGCACCTCGTTATGATTCTGTCACACTCTCTGAGGTACCTCATTACGACACCTATCATGATTATGATGTACTTAATTCTAATATACAAGAGTTAGAATATATTGAAAACATCGTATCTAATAATAAGTCATATGATGAGCTTAAGGGTAACAACGATGTTATATCTTATATTGATTATATGCTTACTATTAGAAGTGATGAAGAAAACTATGTTCCTCCTCCTGTACAAAAGAATGATGTGATGTTGTCTGTAATTGAACAAATGAAATCTCAAGTAGAAAAATGTAACAAGGTAAATCAAGAGGCAAAAAGTGTGAATGAATCATTAACCAGCGAGCTTAAACGATACAAAGACAGAGTCAGAGTTTTAGAATATGCAGTTAAAGATGGTCATTCTGAACAAGAATCATATATAAGTCGTGAATTATACACTTTAATTTCTCAATGTAAACTACAAGTGTCTGAATTTGAAAAACAAGTTTTTTCTCAACAAACACAAATAAAGGATTTAAATAATCACATTGCTTTTCTAAAGAAGAATTTTGAAACACTCAAACAAGAGTCATCTGAAAAGTATAAAAAGAACATTAGTGAAATTGTGGATTTGGAAAAAGCAAAAAAGGAACTTGAAAACATTGTTTTTAAAGTTGGTCAATCTGCTCAAACTATGCATATGCTAACCAAACCTCAAATTTTTTATGATGAAACACATAATACAAATCTTGGTTATCAAAATCCTTTGTATCTTTCTCAAGCTCGACGGTAATAACCTGCATTATATAATGGAAATGTGTTGCTTGCTAAACATAATCCTGTATCTGTGTGTGATTCTGAGGAAACTTTGATACTTGCTGAAGTGAGTCGGTTGGAAATGCTTAAAAACAAACTATTGTTAATACTAAATCGATTGATTACTCCAAATTAAACAAACTTTATGAGATTTTTGTTCCGCAAACACAATTGTCAGCAGAACAATTATATTGGTCCTCAATACCAAGTCCTCCTGTAATTGTTTCAAAACCTAAAGTTTTTCCTAAAAAACTCCCATCAACTAGTCAAGTTCTCAGGAATCTGAACAAAGCACGAGATCTACTCACTAAGTTTGATGAATGCATCAAGAGAAGAACTACGTTGTCTCCTCATGAGATTGGTAGTTAGGAGCAATCAGATATAAAAGGTTCTTTTAAAGCAGATGTCATACCATTTTCTAAAAACCTAACAGAAACTTTCAAATTTTTTGAAAAGGGATTTATTGCTGAGGTTAAAGAAATGAAAGATATTTTTGAACAAATGGAAGACGAGGTTGATCAATATTCTGTGACAAAGAAAAGTTTTGAATTTGAAAAGAAATAACTTTTAATCAACAACGACCAACTCTTACAAGAAAATATCGCTAGTGATATTATGTGCACATACTTGCGTTCGTTGAATGAAGTTGGTAACAGTGGAAAGTGTAAAAGTCTCAACATTGTGCTTTTAGATGCTTTTAGATCTTCAAGAATCTAACAAATCATTGTGTGAATTAATAAAACAGTTTGCAAAACTTGAGGAATACAACATTACTCTTGATATTGCTTTTCAAAATCACAAAGAACAAATGATTCTTAATAATCCTGACACAAAAAATAAACAACTTTTGGTTAAAACAATCAATAATCAATCTGTTGAAATAAATGATCTAAAAGTGCAAGTGCATGACAAGTTACACGTAATCAGTGAGTTGAAACATCTTTTTGCTCAAAAGAGCCAAATGACTCAGTGTGAATTACCTGTTTTTGATTCTAGGATTCAAAAAATAGAGGATGAGAACGCGTCAATAGCTTTTCAGGTTTCTTCCTTAGTTAAGGAAAGAGAACATATTAAGTTAGAATATAAGAAGCTGTATGATTCAATCAAGCAGACATGGGAAAAAATGAAACTTCAAACTGACTCTTTGCAACAAAAGCATAATGATCAGATTTATGAAAATAACAAGTTAAGAGCACAGTTAAAAGGAAAGTTTTCTTAATCTCAAACGAATCATAGAGGTACAAGTGTGAATACTAAGCTTTCTAAACCTTCAACTTCAGGAACTAAACTTTATTAAGTAACTCCGTATTCTAAATCAAAGGTTATTCCTAAAGTTGTTGAGAAAAATGATTTATCAAAATTAGTCACTTCACACTTGACTACCAACAAGATAATTAAAAAATGCACAAAAGTTATTGCCCTAGGTTTGCTTAAGATTGAGTATGAACTAATCAATGCGTACTTTAAGAACAATAGGGTTGTGCATCACGATTATCTGAGAGTAACTAAAGAGCATGTAGTAACACTACAAGAACTTTTAGAACAAGCTAGAGCATTGAAACCTTTAGATGAACATATAGGTTATGCCACTAAATTTGATGCGTGAATACAAGAATTGTTAGTGTATGTTAGTGCCTCATGCCCTTTCACTCAAAGCGGGAATGAAAAGTGGGCTCCCGCTACAAGCCATAAAAGGAACAATAAGCCTTATATAGATGCATGGAGAACGAAACAAACAATTAAGACAATCACAAAAGATCATGCAGTAAAGCAAAACACTTATAAGAATGACAACACTATGTTGCCTTCTACAGGAAGAGTAAGCTCTACTAATGCTAGCGGATCAAATCCTAGAAGCAATACAAAGAATGATAGGATCCCACAATTATCAAGTAGAAGCATGAAGAATAAAGTAGAAGCCTACCATAGGAAGTTTAAGTCTAGTGCTAATAAGAACAATCATGATTCAGATTGTAATGTGAATGTTAAGAATGTTACTTTGTCAAAGAATTCTGATACTATTTGCTTATCTTGTAATAAATGTTTGTTTTCTATAAATCATGATGCTTGTGTTGTTTAATATCTTAAGAAAATGCAAAAACGTAAAGGGGCTAAATCTGCAAAACAAAAAGTTAAAAGAGAATGGAAACCAACAAGATGGATCTTTAAAACTGTAGGTCTTAAATGGATACCCACTGGTAGGACATTTAACTTGGTAGGGAAACCGTGCCCCCTTCTTCTTCTAATGGCACGTTTGCCATAGTTGTTCCTCCTGGACATATCCTAACAACCACAGTAATTTCAGTTGATGCACCGTGTCTTAAACTAAGTCGTAAATATGTCAATGCCCGGGGATCACTATTTAAATCCACGTTAAATATGGAATGTCATTCATTTAATTTACATGATTTTAGATTTGAGATATTTTTTCGGGATGAAGAACTTCCACCTTGGAAGTTCGGCTATCTAAGAGTCACTTAGGTTCACTAACAACCCGACACCCAATCAAAATTTGGGGATCCACTCTTTTATAAATATGTTTTTCTTCTTTCTTTTTATGCAAATTGTAGAAATTGTACTTTGGTATATAGACTCCGGGTGTTCCAAACACATGACTGGACACCGTGACAAGCTCATCAATTTTGTTTCCAAGTTTACCGGAATGGTCCGATTCGGCAATTATCATTTTGCAGCTATAATGGGATATAAAGATCTTCAAATGGGGAATATTCTTAGTTCAAGTGTCTACTACGTTGAAGGAATTGGTCATAATCTATTGTTTGTTAGGCAATTTTGCGATTCGGATCTCGAAGTAGCTTTCAGGAAACACACTTGTTTTGTACGAAACTTGGAAGGCATTGATCTACTATCGGGTTATCGTAGTTCTAATCTTTATATAATCTCAATGGCGGATATGATGAAGTCTTCTCCAATTTGTCTACTCTCCAAAGCCTCAAAGATGAAGTCTTGGTTATGACACCGTCGTCTCTCTCACATAAACTTCGGTACCATCAATAAGCTTGCTAAACAAGGTCTTGTCAAAGGGCTACCCAAGTTGAAGTATACTAAAGATCATTTGTGTTCGGCATGTCAAATGGGAAAAAGTAAGAAGGAATCCCATCCACATAAGCCTGAACCAAGTACATATGAGAAACTTCAAATGCTGCATATGGATTTATGTGTACCAATGCGGGTAGAAAGTATAAACAAGAAAAGATATATTCTTGTCATCATTGATGATTATTCTCGTTTTACATGGGTGAAGTTTTTGAGAAGTAAAGATGAAACTCCAAAAATTATTGTTGAATTTTTAAAGCAAGCTTAAGTCAGTCTGAATGCTACAGTAAGATATCTTCGTACCGACAACAACACAGAATTTCTCAATCAGACTCTACGAAATTATACAGAAGATGATGGAATTACTCATACGACATCCACTGCACGTACTCCATAACAAAACGGTGTAGTTGAAAGGCGTAACCGTACGTTGGTAGAGACTGTAAGGACCATGCTTATTTTCTCCAAATCTCCGCTATTTCTATGGGCTGAAGCTGTAGCTACTTCATGTTACACTCAAAACCGCTCCCTTATCCATAGCTATTAGAATAAGACTCCATATGAACTTCTTAGAGATCGCAAACCAGAACTCAAGTATCTTCACGTTTTTGGTGCTCTATGTTATCTAACAAATGATTTTGAGGATCTTGGGAAACTTCAGTCTAAAGCAGATATTGGAATCTTCATCGGATATTCACCATCCAAGAAGGCGTACCGGATCTACAACAAAAGGACCAGACAAATAATGGAAACAATGAACGTACAATTTGATGAACTTACTTAGATTGCTCCAGAACAACATGGTTCAGGACCCGATCTTCATGGTTGAGTTCTAGACACATTAGTTCAGGACTCATGCTTAACCAGGCTATGTCAACATCAGCTAAACCTCCTACAAAGAATGACTGGGATTTGCTGTTTCAACCAATGTTCGATGAATACTTAAAGAGTCTAAGTGTTGTATATACCCCCATTTTTGCTGCAACTATACTTCCACCAGATACAGCCAGGGCGTCTTCTTCTTCTACTTCTATCGACAAACATGCTCCCTCTCCAAGTACTTTACCAAAAAATGAAACAACAAACTCACCAATCAATTTTACAAATGTTGAAACAAATGAAGAAGTTGCAGAGTTTGATAGTGACACTTTTACCAATCCATTTGCTCCTCTAGACACCAGCTCAGCTGAGTCATCTTTAAGGATTATCGACTCTTCAAACATGCACACTTTCCAACAACCTCTAATTTACATAAAAATATAGACAAAAGATCATCCGTTAGTGACAATCATCGGCGATCCATCAAAACCTGTTTCTACAAGACGTTTACTTTCTATTGATGCTTTATGGTGTTATTTCCATGCGTTCTTACCTGAAGAAGAGCCGAAGAATTATAAAGAAGCAATGGAAGAATCTTGTTGGATCGAAGCCATGCAAGAGGAAATCTATAAATTTAAGCGGCTTGAAGTATGGGAATTAGTACCAAGACTAGACAGAGCTATGATCATCAGCATAAAGTGGATCTTTAAAGTGAAACTTGATGAATATGGTGGTGTGCAGAAGAATAAGGCTCGGTTAGTTGCAAAAGGTTATCATCGGGAAGAGGGGATTGACTTTGAAGAATCGTTTGCACCTGTCGCTCGCATTGAAGCTATTAGAATATTCTTAGCATACGATGCACACAAGAATATGGTAGTATTTCAGATGGATGTGAAGACGATATTCTAAATGGGATTCTAAGGAAGAGGTGTATGTGAGTCAACCAGAAGGGTTTGTCAATCAAGATTATCCAAATCATGTATTCTGGTTGAAGAAAACACTTTATTGTTTGAAACAAGCTCCTCACGCATGGTATGACCTGCTCTCCAAATTACTTTTCAGCTAGAAATTTGTCAAAGGTATAGTTGATCTGACGTTGTTTACTCAAAAGGAAGGAAATGATCTCATACTGGTACAAATTTATGTTGATGACATAATTTTTGCTTCCACTAATCTAATCTTTTGTGATAAATTGGCAAAATTAATGAGCAAACATTTTAAGATGTCAAGGATGGGACAAATATCATTTTTTCTTGGACTTTAAATTTCACAAAGTCCCAGAGGCATCTTCATTAATTAATCTAAATATGCTCTTGAAATGCTCAAAAAATATGGTTTGGACCAATATGATGCTGTTGACATCCCCATGGTGGGACAATCAAAACTATGTGAGGATCCAAACGGGACTCTAGTTAACCCTACTCGTTATCGAGGAATGGTCGGATCCCTTATGTACCTCACAGCCAGTCGCCCTGACCTAGTGTTTGTCATCTGCATGTGTGCCAGGTACCAGGCAAAGCCTACCGAAAAGCACTTAACTGCGGTAAAACGGGTCTTTTGGTACCTAAAAGGAACCATTAATATGGGTCTGTGGTATCCGAAGGACACCGGTTTTAATCTAACAGCTTTTACAGACACTGACCATGCAGGTTGCCAAGATTCAAAGAGAAGTACATCGGGTAGTGCACAATTTCTAGGAGAAAAGCTTGTAAGCTGGTCATATAAGAAACAAAAGTGTACTATGATATCTTCAACTGAAGCTGAATATATCTCCATGTCCGGTTGCTGTGCACAGATCCTATGGATGTGATCTCAGTTAACTGACTACTGATTTGATTTTAACAAGATTCCTTTGTACTTTGACTCCCAGAGCGCCATTGCCTTATCTTGTAACACTGTGCAACACTCCAGGATAAAACACATCGCTGTTCGCTACCACTTTATCAAAGAGCAAGTTGAAAACGAGGTTGTTGAGCTCTACTTTGTTAAGACTGATTATCAGCTAGCGGATATCTTTACTAAAGCACTCGCGATAGAACTCTTCGAATTCCTGATCAAATGCCTCGGTATGCAAAGCATCACACTGGAAGAGGTGAAACGTCTTGTAGAGTCAGACGAAGAGTAACTCGATTTACTACTTCATGTATCTTATGTATAATAAGTAGATTAATATTTTTATTTTTTCAACAATTTTCAAAAACCAAATACAAAAATATAAAAGTTTCAAAAACAAAATATAAAATCAGAAAATTTTCAAAAACCATAAAATCTTCTCGACATGTCTTTTAGAATCGATAATATCTACGACCTTAGAAATGTCATTCAATAATGACACGGGATTGTAGATAAAGTTCGACTAAAAGTTTAAAACATTTTAAAACATGTCACTAAAATTTTCTTGTGGCTTGTTATTAAATATCAGATAACAACCCGGTCCCTAAAGAAAAGGATATTGTGCACCTTAGTGCAGTTATCCTTAACAACGAAAAGAGAAGTCTTTTCGGTCTTGAGTTTAAAGATTCAAAACATCTAAAGTTTTGTAACTCAAGAACATGACTTGTGTATACTTTGCTACACAACTCGCGCTTTCTAAAAAGGAAAACGTACGACAAAAAGTGCATTTTGTCCTTAAAAGATTAATTTTCTTTATCTCGAGTAATTTTTCTCAAAATGTGTTTATCAGACATGCTCGAGTTAAACTAATTTTTCAAAAATGCTGGAAATAAAATCAGAATCAGTTTTGCCATTTAAATGGAAAAAGATTTTCAAAAAATTCAAACGCTCGAACAAATCCAAGAAATATTTGAATAGACTAAGGTCTTTGTTCAAGGAGGAAAATGAGCTTTTATATGAAGATTTCCAAAAATGTTCAAAAATAATTCATCAATGTTAATTAAATTAGGAAAAACGATCCAGATATTTTGAACGCTCAAACAAATTCTACAACTCTTTAAATAGAAAACGGGTATTTGTTTGAGGGGGAGAAATTATTCTTCAGAAAATTAATTTTTTCAAAAATAATTTTTTCAAAAATAATTGTGAAAATAATTTTAGAAAAGTGTTTAAGTTAATTATTGATCATTGTTTGAGGGGGAGTTAACAGGATTAACTCCAGGTCTATGTTTGCAAAATAGGTTTAAAACATAAGGGTAATTAGTGTAACTTTAATTATGTAACACCCCCAAATTGGGTCGCAGCGGAATAAGGGTCCGGGGCGTGTTACTTCTCAGATCAATAACACAAGATAATATAAGAACGACCAAAAAGTTGTTTAAAACTGATACATTGGATTTAATAAAAGGTTGTGTTACACAAAAAGCCCGAAGCTTTACTTGTTTACTGTTTTTATTACAAAGATTTCCAACCCATATCAGATAAACAAAATGTAATGCGACTAAAATCTTTAATGCATGACTTCAAAATATAACGACCAATGTAACCTTCGCACCTCGTGCATAATAGATCTCCTTAAAACATTAGCATTTAAAACGTCAACATAAAGTTGGTGAATTTCAAGGTTTATGTAAAACAGTTATATGCAGGACAGCCGAACATTTCCCCCTGAAAATCAAACAGATTGCGACATCACAAAATGTAATTACGCTTTCCTAAGCTCATGACACCGAAGCTCGACATAAATGATTACAATATATAAATATTGCCGACATTGCCTGTGACGATGTTCAACCCGTAACATCCAAAATCCGACATGATATACGTTCGTTTCTAGTGATAGCTAGTCACCCGAACGGGGATGTCAATCCCAATAGAGCTATCCTATAATCATTCAGCGCTCACATTCCAGTAATTTAAACCGTTCATGATTCATTAGGGGCATAGTAGGTGTATCGCTACTAGGCAAAACGTGAATCAATCATGATAAAATTATCACTTGCGTCTCATTTAGTAAAACATGCCTAGTTTCCTCACCCCAAAAACTTTGTAAATTAATAATTGTAAAACATGGGCCTATGAACCACCTTAGATTGAGTAAATTGATAATAAAATATCCCAAATAAAAACGCGTCCCGCTAACACCAGAATTGCAACCTAGTTAATATAGGGTCAATCGTATTCAAAGTACGATAGTCTAACAACAATCATATATAATCCTATATAGTTATCATCGTACTATCGTTCGGGTTATCATAAATTAAGAGGTCATGACATGACGTACGAGGAGTTAGGACACTTTAAATCGTAAATCCAACAACTCGTCAATACGCCATCCGAAGAAACCTCATTATGAAATTCTAGTAAATAGCACTTTGGTAACTAATAACATATATATATATCTATATAGCTATATCACCATCTATTAGTTTAAGTGAAATCGTATTTATAAAGTAAAAACGTTTATAATTACGCCTTTAGCAAAAATGACATAACTTTGTCGTTTTATGTCCCGTTTTCTCGCGTTTTCATTACGCCCATACGCTTTTTCGTATTAAGACGAGTGATCAATAAATTAACATTTTTAGGTTTTTTGATGTTCTAAGATGAATAGTGTTTTTTAACTGTTCATAACACTATAAAATCGTTTTATATACTTGTAATTAACGTAAACCCCGTTTAGTCATATCTTATTCGTTATAGCTAGCTACTTCTGTTTTTATGATTCTTTCAAAACAGCGTTTCTCGTAATTGAAAGTTTTAATCAATATTAATTGATGTTTACAAAGTATAAGTTTCTGCCATGAATAGTAACCTTTTTATAAAATTTGTTTATAAAGTATTTAGCGGGTAAACTGTAACTAGCGTACTCTTCTTCTTAGTGATACGATTTTTCGAGTTTCATAATCATTTTAAATCTCAATTGAGATGTACATCTTTTATGAAAACCTAAAATGGGCTGTTAACAAATTCAAACCAAAACAGAAAGTTTTGAAGTTTGTGATTAAGACATGTTTTAAGCTTGATTTTTGTACCATTAAGCTTCAACACCTTGTTACAAATACTTTACAACAATTATATCTTATGTCATACATATATTAGATCCATTAGATCATACTTTGTCCAAGAGAGTCCAAGATAACAAGATTAACATGTTATTTACACCATTTTCACTTGTAAACATAAAAACCCTAATTTGTACTTATACATGTTAATACTTAACCAATATGTTAAAACACTTATACATTCCTTTTAACATGATAATAGCATCCATATAACATGTAAATAAGTTCACAAAACATTGATCATAAGTAAAAATCCCTTTCACATATTCAAAAGTATCCTAAATGGTGATTTAGCTAAATAGAGCATATGAACACATAAAATCTTAGTTATGAAATGATTAAGCTTTTAAATAACCTTGTGTGGATGAGTAGAGAAAAGAATAACAATCACACCCTTGTGATTAAAAACCTTGGCTTGAAAATATAAGGTGAAAACCCTAATTTCAACCAAAACCCTAATCTTGCAATATCTTGATAAAACCCTTTCAAAGCTTAACCACCCCTTCAATTCTTCAATTCTTCTTAAAATAAGGGTTTTGAGCCGTGGGTTAGCAAGAGAGACAAAGATATTGATTTTTGTGATTTTTGCAAAGAAAACTCTTGTGTGAGTTTTCTATGACCCTTGCATGCCTATTTATACTACTTGGTAGATATTATGAGATATTATGGTGTCTAGTTGAAGCCATGCAAGGTGGAAAGGATTAGCAGTCTTAGGAGCTTATCTTGGATAGGTTTTGGCTAGTCATGAGTTTAAGTTGATGCACATCTTTTATGAAGATATTTTGTGAAGCTTCTTGGTGACTCTTGGCTTCCTAGTCATACATGTACACGTTCTCATGCTAGGGGAGGGCTTGGAAATATCTTTTGATCTTTTACTTAGTGTATAATTGTATTATTTGAAGTATAATGTAGTATAGATTTAATAAAATGTATAACTTGCACATGGTAGAGTTTGAATTGAATTCTTTCATGAGGAATATGTATAAAGTGATAAATACTTGATGTTTTAAATAAACTTTAAGTATTAGGTACAAATTTTAGGTATTTGATGAAGCGTAGATAAGTTAACGTGTTTTTGGGAAGGCCTAAACGTACTTTATCGTGAAACGTAAACACTTAACGTAACCAATAAAAATAAAATGTGCAATGTTAGTAATTATTCTCTAAATAATCATATAACACTTGCTTGATGTAAACATTTAATTGTTTAATGCCCGTTTACATTGACATATCCTCTAAATAATCATTTTTAGTCTTCACATGTGAGTTCCACCATGTAAGAGCATTTCCTTGCAGGGAACACGTAGCAAATTTAACCTGGCATGCTATTGTACAGTTGCTTATGCTGTAAACAGACTCCAATTTTTCGAACTACTGAGTGAGTCTGACAACTCCCTCAGTGCCCTTGAAGTTCAAGGGTTGGCATTTTAGGAAGTCCGGGTAGGTGCGGTGTGGGATATTTCTTCCTGAATTGATCTTCCAACGTTCCACGTACAACTCAGGCCCCGCCTAGAGTTCCATCGAACCTTGACAATTGAGACACGGCTTTGCCTCAATTGTTTGACCTTCACGATCCATGATTTATCTACACGGCTCTTCTAACAAAATTAAGCTTGTCATACACTTGGGGATTCCTTCCAACGGTAACTACTAATGGATCGTCAAATAACATTTCTTCAAGATGGATACATGAAACATATTTGTGACCCTGCTCAGCCTCTTGAGGAAGCTCAACTTGTAAGCAACGGTTTCCAAAACCTTTTTCAAGAACTTGAAAGGTCCGACATACTAAGGGTATTAACTTCCCCCGTTTGCCAAAACGTACGACCCCTTTCCAAGGCGAAACCTTAAGCATAACTTTATCTCCAACTTAAAACTCCATCGGTTTACGCTTAAAATCATGCGTAGCTCTTATGTTGATCTTGAGCCGGTTTGAATCCTTTGTTTAATCGTATGATCCTCTCCGTTGTTTCTGCACTAATTTTTGGACTCAGTGAGTTTTGAACTTGCCCAAGCTCAGCCAACACACGGGTGAAACGACACTTTCGACCAATAAAGTGCTTCAATAAAACTGTGTGCATCCTTAAAGCTAGCATATAACGTTATTGTATGAAAACTCGACTAATGTCAAATGTTTAACAACCATTTCCAAAGTCGATTACTCAAGCTCTTAGCATATCCATCGAGAGTATGGATGGTTCTCTCGCTTTGGCCAGTCATTTGCGGATTATATGGCATACTCATATCCAAACATGTACCCAAAGCCTTCTGAAGTAACTTCTAGAAATTTGATGCGAACCGAGGGGTCACGATCACAATAATTGAAACAGGTTATTCCTGCTTCCGTGACTAACTCCCTCCTTTATATATTCTTGCCAATTTATCCATAGGATCCGTTTCCTCCATTGGCATAAAAAATGGCAAGAGACTTTGTATGAGTCGGTCAACGATTACCCAAATATTGTCAAACCTTGTGACGACTTAGGAAGCATCGTGACAAAATCCATCGTGATGTTGTCCCACTTCCATTGAGGTATCTCGGGTTGGACTAACAAACCCGATGGTCTCTGATGATTTCGCCTTGACCTTAGCACGATGGTCTCTTGTGTTCGGCTTTGACCTTAGCACATGTCAAACACTTGCTAACATAGGTGGCGATGTTTGCCTTCATATTGGGCCACCAGTATAGCTTCTTCATGTCTTGGTACATCTTGTCAGAACCCGGATGTATTGAGTATTTTGATTTGTGGGACTCGTGCATGATTACAGTCCGTAAATCGCCATAACAAGGTAACCAACTCCTGCCATTGAGGCATAGAGTTCCATCCGTACGCGGTTCCAACTTTTCTGTTCTGAATTTCTCCGGATCTTTTGAATTCTCAACTAACATACCTCCAACATCCTCCTTCTTGATGTTCTCCGGCTTTCGTGCTTCAGTCTGAGCTTTCAAGATTTGTTTAGGAAGATCCAAGCCAATAGTCATCACTAAGGCCCGAACCCTTAGTGGTTCTCGTTCCTTCCTGCTCAGAGCATCAGCAACAACATTCGCCTTCCCTGGGTGATAACGAATTTCACAATCGTAATCACTCAGCAACTCTAACCAGCGACGTTGCCTCATATTTAAATCCTTCTGATCAAGAATGTGTTGTAAACTCTTATGATCAGTGAACACTGTGCACTTGGTCCCGTACAGATAGTGCCTCCACATCTTTAGAGCGAACACTACTGCCCCAAGTTCTAAATCATGAGTCGTATAGTTCTTTTCATGAATTTTTAACTGGCGTGATGCATAAGAAATCACCTTTTCTCTTTGCATCAACACAGCGCCCAAACCCTTCTTTGAAGCATCGCAGTATGCGATGAAATCTTCGCTTCCCTCAGGTAAGGCCAGGATTGGTGCACTGCACAGCTTCTGCTTCAACAGTTGAAAAGCTGCTTCTTGTTTATCGCCCCAATCAAACTTGACACCTTTCTGGGTTAGTTTGGTCATTGACTTGGCGATCTTTGAAAACCCTTCGATGAATCTTCTATAATAGCCGGCAAGGCCCAAAAATTGGCGAATCTCTGTTGGTGTTTTAGGAGACGCCCAATCTTTGATAGATTCAATCTTGGCAGGGTCAACGTGAATACCTCGACAGTCAATCACGTGACCGAGGAATTGTACCCTGGAGATCCAGAATTCACACTTGGAGAACTTGGCGTACAATTCTTCCTTCTTAAGCAATTTCAAGATCTGCCTAAGGTGTTCTTCATGTTCCTTCTTACTTTTGGAGTAGATCAAAATGTCATCGATGAAGACAATTACAAACTTGTCCAGATACGGTTTACACACCCGGTTCATAAGGTCCATGAACACGGCCGGTGCATTAGTCAAACCAAAAGACATGACTTGGAATTCATAGTGACCGTATCGAGTCCTGAATGCAGTCTTGGGAATGTCTTCTTCTCGAACTCTCAACTGGTGATACCCAGACCTCATATCGATCTTTGAATAAATACTCGATCCTTGCAGCTGGTCGAATAGGTCATCGATCCTTGCGAGTGGGTAGCGGTTCTTCACTGTCAGTTTGTTCAATTCCCTGTAATCGATGCACATCCGAAAAGACCCGTCTTTCTTCTTTACAAAAAGAACCGGAGCTCCCCAGGGTGAGGAACTTGGTCTTATGAAGCCTTTGTCTGTAAATTCCTGTAGTTGCTCCGCTAGTTTCTTCATTTCGAACGGTGCTAGTCTATACGGTGCCCATGTTACAGGTGTAGCACCAGGTACCAAATCGATTCGAAACTCCACTTGTCGAGTGGGTGGTATACCCGGCAAGTCCTCGGGAAAGAATTCAGGAAATTCTTGAATAACTGGCACATCTTCAAGTCGTTTCTCCTTTGACTTGTCTTCGTCTTTGGTTGCGGTGATATAGGACAGGGGTAAGAAGATGGAAGGAGGGAGGGAGGGAGTGGAGGTGGAGGAGAGGAGAGGAGAGGGAAGGAGTAGTAAAGGAAGGGGTAGGGGGAGGGAAGAGGGAGAGTGATGAAGAGAGAGGGGAGGGAGGAGGAGGGGGAGGGAGGTAAGGGGAGGGGAGAGAGAGGGAGGGGAGGAGGGTAAGAGAGTAGAGGAGTAGAGGAGAGGGAAGGGTGGGGTAGAAAGGGGAGGGGGGAGAGGAGGGGGAGGGGAGGAGGGGAGAGAGGGGAGAAGGAGTGAGTAGGGGGAGAGGAGGGTGGGAGAGGGAGGGGGGGAAGAGAGGGGGGGGGGGGGGAGGGGGGGGGATGAGAGAAGAGGAGTGACGAGGGAGAGGAGGGGAGGGGTAGCGGAGGAAGAGAGGTGGAGGAGTTAGCGAGAAGGGGGAGTGGAGGGAGGGGGAGGGAGGGAGAGAGGTAGTAGGAGCGTAGAGGGAAGGGGGTAGGAGTAGGAGAGGGGGAGGAGGAAGGGAGAGGAGGGGTAGAGGAAGAAGAGGGGAGGAGAGAGAGAGAGGTGAGGAAGTATAGGGCGGGTAGAGGGAGAAGAGAGTATGGAGGAAGGGAGGATGGGAGAGTAGATGATGGGGGGGAACGATGGAGTGTAACGTGGGACGAGTGCAAGGGAAGATGCTGGAGGGGTGAGGATGGGGAGGCAGGGCAGTAAGTAAGGAGGGAGGAGGTTGAGAGGGGGCGGTATAAAAAATTGAGGTATGTAGTGCGAGGAGGTAGACTTTTGTGGAGGAGTGGTAAGGGGACAAAGGAGGGGTGAGCAAGAGGATGTGTAGTAGCTCGTTTGGTGCAGTGGGAGTGGGAGAGGTGCGGGATGGGATGGGGGTAAGCCGGGAAGGGAGGTCTCTTGCGTGGGAGGGAGGGTTAGAGTGAGAGTGGGTCTGGAGGTGATGTTATTATGACGTGAGGAAGGTGTTGTGGGGAGGCTTGTAACCGGGAAGACGTCACGATGGCAGGTGAGGGAGACAATGAGCGAGGGGAGGAAACGCTAGGAGTGGCGAGCGGAGTGGGGCAGTCCGATGGGATGATTACTGGGAGGGAGGGGGAGAGAGGGGAGGGGGGAGGGGGACGAGACAGAAGGATACGTGTGAGAAGGAGAAGAGATACGGTTGTAGTGGTTGCGTGATGGGAGTGCGGAGAAGAGGAGGAGTATAGGGGGTGAGTAGGGGGAAGGTAAGTGGAGGAACATGGAAGGGGGGGTTGAACTGAGAATGGGGAAGCGAGAGAGGCGGGGGGTAGAGGGAAGATGTATTGTGGGAGATGGAGTTGGGGGATGGGGAGAGGAGAGAGGAGAGGATAGAGAGAGAGTCTTTTGTTCTCGGCTTGTGTGGCGTGTGCTGTCGTTTATGTTTTGGCGCCGACCGCGTCTCTGTTGTCTGCGTTTCTCTCTTTCGTTCCCGTCTCTGGTTATCTGCCACTTTACGCACTTCTTCTCTCTTCTCTTGACTTCTCTCTTTTCTCACTGCGTTCGTGTCTTTTTTTTCTGACGTTCTTCCGTTTCTGCGCTTTCTCGTGTGTCTACCCTCCGTTTCCTTTTTCTCTCTGTTCGTCTTGAATTGTTCGGTCTTTTTTTTTCTTTCTCTTTTAACTCTCTTTGTGTCCTTTTTTTTTTCCTCTCTAACTAAGACTTTTTCTCTTCTCTTCTGTTTGTACCTGCTTTCTTCTTTTTCCATTACTCCTACTTTTTCCTCTTTGTTGTGTTCTCTTGCGTGCTTCTTCTGTACTCTCGTACTTCTTCCTTTCTCCTCTCTTCTTTCTATTCTTCATCTTACTCTCACTCCTCATTTCTTTTACTGCATACTTTTCTACTTATCTCTCTGTCTCTCTTTCTCTCTTTTTCGTTTTCTTTCGTTTTTTTACTCTTCTTTTTTTTGCTCCTTCTTCCGTTCTTTTCTTTATTTTGTTCTTGTGTCACTTCTACGTTGTTACTCTTTTCTCTTCTCACCTCTTTCCTTACTTTTTTCTTTTCTTTTTTGTTCTTACTCTCTGCTCTTTTTTTTTCTCTTGTCTTTTTCATCTCTTTTTTCTTCTCCTTGCCCTCTCTTTACCTTCTTTTCTTGTTTTCTTCCTCCCTGCTGCTTTCTTTTTCTTCTTCTTCTTCTTACGTCACTCATCTCTTTTTCTCTTTATCTCCTACCTTTTTCCTTTTTTTCCTCTACTGTCTCTCTCTCTACTTTTTCTTTTTTCTCATACTCTCTTTCTTCTTTTCTTGCTTTACTTGTCTACACGCGGTCAGTGCTTCTCTCTTGTCTCTGTTTCTACTCTACTTTTCTTCTTACTTCACTTTCCTTTTGCTCTCTTCTTTCTCTCTGCTTCTCTACTCTACTTTTTTCGTATGTTTCTCTTTACCTGCCTTCTTCTGTCTTTTCTTCTTATTTTTGCTTTTTGACTTGCTCTTCTGCTGTGTTTGTGATCCTTTGCTTGTAGACTTCTCTCTCTTTCTTTCTTCTTACTCTCCCTTTTTCCTTTCTCTCCTTGTCTATTTTTTTCTCCTCTTTTTTTTTCTTTTTTCTCCTCTTCTTGTTTCTTTTTACTTCCTCTCTTCTTTCTTTTTGTCTCTCTTTCTTGCTCCCTACTTTTCACTTCTCTTGTTTTTCTACACTACCCTCTTTTACTTTTCCTTTCTTCACCTTTTCTTCCCTTTACTTTCTCTCTTTTCTTTTCTCTTCATTCTCTTCTCTTACTTTACCTCTTCATCCCTTCTTCTTCTTTCTTTTTGAACTACTCTCCTCCTCACCTCAGTTTTCTCTCCTTCTGTCTTCTTCTCTTTTTTCTTCTCTTCTTTCCCTCTCGCTCTTCTCCTCTCTCTCTTTTCTTACTTATACCTCACACTCACCTTCTTCTCCACTCCTCGGCTCTCTTTTTTTTTTGTCTTTCTCTTGTCCTTTTCCTGTTTTTACTTAACTGTCTGTTCACGTATCTTTGTTTTCTTTTTTCCTCTCTCTTCCCTCTTTCTCCTCTCGTTCTTTTCTACTTCCCTTGTTCTCTCCCTTGTCTCTCTTTCTGTCACCACGCTTTTTGCCTCTTCTTCACTTTTTTGTTAAATTTTCTTCCATCTCTCCGTTCTCCTTTTTCATTCTCTCTCTTTCACTCTTGTCTTCTTTCACTTACTCTTTCTTCTCCTCTTTCTTCCCTTTTCACTTACTCTCTTGTTCTCCTCTCTTTCTCTTTCGTCTTCACTACTACTTTTTTCCCTATTCATCTCTTCTCTCTCACTACTTTCTCTCCTTTACTCTCTTCTCTTACTCTCTCTCGTTACCTCTCTTCCTTCTCTTTACACTCACTCCTTTTTACATTCTTTTTCTATTTCTTTCTCTCTTTTCTCGTATTGCTTGTCTTTTCTCCTCTTCCGCTACTTCCTGCTTCCTTCTTTTTTTGTTCTTTCCTACTTTCTTCCTTGCTTCTCTTTCTCCTTCCTTCTTCTCTCTACACGTTCTCTTCTTACACCTTGCTCTTTCTGTTCTGCTAGTAGGAACTACTACTCTACCAGTAGGAACTACATACCTACTAGTAGAAACTAAGTATTATAATTATTCCTAACACATATTAAAGAAGTTTGATTTTGCCACTATAAAGACAGCAAGCACTCCTATGGAACCTAACAAGGAATTGGTCAAGGATGAAGAAGCTGATAGTGTGGATGTTCATTTATACAGATCAATGATTGGATCATTGATGTACTTAACAGCTTCTAGGCCAGACATAATGTTTGCTATTTGTGCTTGTGCAAGGTTCCAAGTTTATCCTAAAATGTCACATCTTCATGCTGTGAAGAGGATCTTTAGATATTTGAAAGGTCAACCAAAATTGGGCCTTTGGTATCCTAGAGATTCACCATTTGACTTGGAAGCTTTTTCTAATAGTGATTATGCTGGAGCTAGCCTTGAAAGGAAATCCACAACAGGAGGTTGTCAATTTCTTGGCAAGAGGTTGATTTCATGGCAATGTAAGAAACAAACTATAGTTGCAAATTCTACTACTGAAGCAGAGTATGTTGCTGCTGCTAATTGTTGTAGACAGGTGCTATGGATTCAAAATCAGATGCTTGACTATGGATTCAACTTCATGAACACCCATATTTTCATTGATAATGAAAGCACCATTTGTATTATGAAGAATCTAGTATTTCACTCTAAAACCAATCACATAGAGATTAGGCACCATTTCATTAGAGATTGTTATGAGAAGAAGTTGATTCAAGTGATTAAGATTCACATAGACCATAATGTTGTAGATCTTCTCATAAAGGCTTTTGATGTTAGCAGGTTTAACTTTCTAATTGCTAGCATTAGATTACTTAATCTCTGAAGTATTGTTTGAGGGGAGGTTAATGTTTTTTGGATAACAGTTCTTAACCTTTTATTCATGGTTATGCATAAATATGGATCCTCATGAATTCTCACATGTCTATCTAGTCTTTTCTAATGTGCTTATGATGAATAGAGGCATGTTGTTGTATAATTATTGAAGATAGAGTTAATACTATTAGATATCTCTTAGTACTGCTGGGCTTAGTTTATACTGTTGGGATATCATTAGAGCCAAAGTTAGAACTGCTGAGCAAATTCTTAATCCTTGAAGTATTATTTGAGGGGAGGTAAATTGAGAATGAATGAAAGTGATTAAAACATCAAGTAGATATGGATGAAGGGTCAGGACAACCTACTGATCCCCAACCCTAAGAGCCAAGTCCTTAGGAACTTGTTTAGTAGTGGTCCCAGTGCAAGATACCATATTGGGGGTGCAGAAGCTTAAAGTAGGTTTGTGGCTGCATCTAAACAGTCCAATAATCCACCTTTCTCAAGAGTTAAACACACGTGGAAGTGAGAGACAGTATGAAACTAAATGAATTGATGGACTTTGTACAAAACTGTCAGATATTGTGAGTAAAAACAGAAAGAGAGATGTGTGCATGAAAACAACAGAGTGTCACCAGTAAGAAAAGAAATAAGAGATATTATAAGTACAAACAGAAAGAGAGATGGTGGCATTGAAAAAACAACACAAACATAAGATAAAACAGAGTGTATAGTATAAAAAGAAATGAGATAATTATTGTGAGTTTAAATACAAAAGAGAGCTTGTGAGATTCAAAATTGATGATGGAGAATGCTTTTGGAATAAATGTAGGGTTAATACTGGTGCTTAAGTTAATGCTGCTAAGCCTAAGAGAATGCTGCTAAGCTTAATTTTAGAATTAAACTCATTAGACGATAGTACAGTACTGCCAAGTCAAAGTGATAGTACTGCTTTAAGTCATAAACTACAGTATAACTTCAAGTTAGTACAGCTAAAAGAATAGTTATATACTGCATAAAAGTAAGTACTAGCAAGTACTAAACATAACCTGCTGTAAAGAGATTGAACTGCGGATAAAGACCTTGAAGATTACATGAAGATAAAGACGTGGTGAAGGAGTAAAGACGTGTTAAAAGATATGTATTAGTTATCTTGTGTATATTTTAAATATTTAGAAAGATATGCATATAAACTGTAATGTTTTGAAAGATTCATAGTTATCTTGTAAAGGACTCCTTGGTGTATAAAAGGAGATCCTAGGTTATGGTTTAGACACACATCGATCAATCTTTCATTGTAGCTTCAAAGTTGTAAACCCTAATACTAGACAGAGTACTCATATTATTCATCATAAAATAATATGAAACTGTTCCTGTTATATTGTAATACCCCCAAAATGGGTCGCAGCGAATAAGGCCATGTGGCCGGTTACGCTCTCAATCAATAACACAAGAAGTAATGATAAGAACGACCAAAAAGTCGTTTTAACACTGATAACATTGGATTTAATAAAGCATGTGTTTACAATCGCCCGAAGCTTTACTTAGTTTACTTGTATTATAACAAAGATTCCAGCCCATAACAGATATACAAAATGTTAATGCGACGAAATCGTTAAATGCATGACTTTAAATATCACCACCAATGTTCCTTCGCACCTCGTGCTTAAAGTGGACCTCTGAAAGAAACATTGCATTTAAAAAACGTCAACAATAAAATTAGGTGAATTTCATAGGGTTTTATGTAAATGTAATGCAAGACGCGCAGACTATTCCCCTATAAAGCAACAGATCAGACATCACAAAATGTAATTACTCAATACCTAAGCTCCTACACCGAAGCTCGACATAACTGAATACAATATATAATATAGCCTACAATGCCCGTAGATGATGTCAACTCGTAACATCTAAAATCCGACATTGATATAAGTTCTTTTCCATTGATAGCTGGTCACCGAACGGAGGTCAATCCTAAATAGATCTATCTAAAATCATTCGCGCTCACATTCAGTAATTTGACAGTGCATGATTCATGGGCATTACGTGTTATTGCTACTTAGCAAAACGTACTCATGATAAAATTGTACACTTGCTCCCATTTGTAAAACAATCATATGTTCTCACCCCAAAAACTGAAAAACATTAATTTGTAAAACAGGGCTAATGAACTCACCTTGAGTGAGTAAATTGATAATAAATATCCCAAATAAAATCGCTCACACTAAACGCCCAATGCAACCTATTAATATAGTCGAGATCATATTCAAGTACGTTGTCTAACAACAATCATAATATAATCCTATATAGTAATCATCGTACTACCATTCGGGCGATCAAATTTAAGAGGTCATGACATGCTACAGGAGTTAACACTTTAAATCTTAAATCCAACAACTCGTCAATCGCATCCGAAAGAAGCTCATTATGAAATCCCTAGTAAAAATAACACTTTGATAACATAATAACATATATATATATATATATAAATATATATAAATATAGATATAGTATATAATAATAGCTAACACCAGCTATTCGTTTAAGTGAAATCGTATTTATAAATAAAAACAGTTTATAATTACGCTTTAGCAACAAATGACATAACTTTGTCTTTTAAGTCCGTTTCACGCGTTTCTTAAGCCCAGCATTCGAATTAAGACGAGTGAATCATATAAATCATATTTTTAGGTTTTTTTAGATTCTGTGATGAATAGTGTTATTTACACTTCAATAACAGCTCTGGAAATATTCGTTTTTTATACTTTTATTAACGTAAAACCCGTTTTAGTCGTAACTTATCGATATAGCTTCCGATTTTTAGCGATTCTTTCCGACAGTCTCGTGTAATGAAGTTTTATCATATTATTGATGTGTACAAAATAAGTTACTGCGATGATATAATTTTTATAAAATTTGTTTTTATAAATATATACGTCGAAAAACTCGTAACTCAGTGTATCTTCTTCGTTATAATCCGTTTTCTGAAGTTCTTATCATTTTGAAATCCTTATAATGTAATATCTTTATAAAACCTAAATGGCTGCTTTTCCATTTCAACCAAACAGAAAGTTTGAAGTTTTTTGATTACGAGCAATGTTAAGCTGATTTATGTACATTATGCTTCAACACCTTATTAACAACTACATTACACATTTATATCTTATGTCTTTACATATAATAAATCCATTAGTTCATATTTTGATCCATGGTTCAAGACAACATGTCCTCAAACCTCACTTTAATCACAACTTATAAAAGAAACCCTAATTTTACATATTCATTTTTATACCTTAACCAAGTGTGTACAGAGTTTATAATTCCATTTTAACATCATAATACACCTTATAACATGGTATAAAAAAGTTTCACAAAACATTGATCATAATAAAAATCCCTTTTACATATTCAAAAGTATCCTATATGAGATTTTATCTAAATAAGCAATATGAACACATAAAAATCTTAGTATGACATAGCTGTAAGCTTTACATAACCTTGTGATGAGTCGAGAAAAGAAGAACAATCACACCCTTGTGATATAACAACCTTTTCTTGAAAATATAAGGTAAAATCCTAACTTCAACCAAACCTAACTTGCAATATCTGATAAAACCTTTTCAAACTTAACCAACCCCTTCAATTCATCTAGAATACCTTAAATAGGATGTGAGTATGCTTGTATGATTTATAAAATCAAGCTATGACATTGTGCATATTATGAGTTTTTGAGCCTGGCTATTGTAAGAGAGAAAATGTAAGAATTTTCTTGTTACACTTTGAAAATGGAAGATGTGTGGATTACTTGCGACTTAGCATTTATATACTTGACCAAGGACTCAGGAAGGCCACAAGAAATTCTAGTCAATTTGTCAAGAGTATGTGAAGGTGTAAGACCTGGTTCCTTGATATCTATAATATCTATATATTTAGGGCAAGTGGCTTGCCAAGATGAAGGTAATACTTGGTCTTATCTCCTAAATTTGGCCACATACTCATATATGTGATGTTATATTGATTATTTTGTGTATTGGGTATAATCTGTATTTTGTTTAAGCGTAGTAGGTTTTTGGTAGCTTTCGGGAAGCCAAACGCATTTATCGCGAAACATAAGCATTTTTACAACCCACCCCGCCAATAAAAATAATATGAACAAAGTGATAATTATTCCTCATAATAATCAGTTAACACATTCTGATGTAAACGTTTAAACGTTTTACGCCCGTGAATATTGAATGATCATTTTTAGTTTACGCGATTTAGCTTAACGATTATGATTTAAGAGCAAACGCGTAAAACCCTAAAAATAAATTGTGAATTACATAATGCGTACAATGACCTAAAACACGAGGTGATATATCTTCCCCGTTAAATCAGCCGTGTCCCACAAGGCTTATGACACGGCACTTACGACGTGCATCTTGTAAAGAGTGTGATATTTCTTCCTGAATTGATCTTCACGTTCCCATGTAAACTCAGGACCCCGCCTAGAGTTCCATCGAACCTTGACAATTGGGACACGGCTTCGCCTCAATTGTTTGACTTCGCGATCCATGATTTCTACAGGCTCTTCAACAAAATGAAGCTTGTCATCCACTTGGAGTCCTTCCAACGGAACGACTAATGGATCGTCAGAATAACATTTCGCAAGTGTGATACATGAAACTATTGTGGACCCTGCTCAGCTCTTGAGGAAGCTTAAGCTTATGTAAGCAACACTCCAACGCTTTCAACACCTAAAAGGTCCGAACATATATGGTTAAACCCTCCCCCGTTTGCCAAAACGTACGACCCCTTTCCAAGGCGAAACCTTAAGCATAACTTTATCTCTAACTTGAAACTCCATCGGTTTACGCTTTAAGTCGGCGTAGCTCTTTTGTCGATCGGGAGCGGTTTGAATATCATATTGTTTGAATCTGGATGAATCCTCTCCGTTGTTCTTGCACTAAGTACTGGACAGTGATTGAACTTGTCCAACCTCGCCCAACAACACGGGTAACGACACTTCGACCAGTAAAGTTGCCAAACGGTGCAGCCTTAATGCTAGCATGAAAACTGTTATTAGTATGAAAACTCACTACTGGCAAATTTTTACACCCAACCATTTCCAAAGTCGATTAACGCAAGCACGTACATATCCTAGAGAGTTTGATGTTCCTCTCGCTTTGGTCGCCGTCGATTTAACGGATGATATGCAGTACTCATATCCCAAACTTGTACCCAAGCCTTCTGAAGTGACTTCCGAAATTTGAGTGCAACCGAGGGTCACGACACAGAATAATTAAACAATATTCCATGCTACGTGACTACCTACTTTAGGACATTCTTGCAGTTTATCCTATGATTCCTTTTCTCATTGGCATAAAAATGGCAGACTTTGTAATCGGTCAACTCACCCAAATAGTGTCCATAACTTGTGACGACTTAGGAAGCTTCGTGACAAATCCATCGGATGTTGTCCCACTCCAGTGAGGGATCTCGCTTACTAACAAACCCATGGGTCTCTGATGTTCGTCTGACCTTAGCCAAGTCAAACATTTGCTAACATAGGTGGATGTTGGCTTTCATAATTGGGCCCCCAGCATAGTTTCTTCATATCCATGGTACATCTTGTCAGAAACCCGGATGAATAGTATTTAGACATGTTGGGACTTTGCATGATCAAACCCTTAAGTCGCCCGATAAACATGGTGAACCAACTCCTGGCCATTTAAGCACATAGTATCCATCGCACGGTTCTAAACTTTTCGTTCTAAGTTTCTCCGGATCTTTTGAATTCTCAACCAATATACCCCCAACATCCTCCTTCTTGATGTTTCACCTCTATCGAGCTTCATTCAGAGCTTTTCAAGGATTTGTTTTTAGGAAGATCCAAGCCAATAGTCATCACTAAGGCCCTGAACCCTTAGTGTCGTGTTCCTCCTGCTCAAGCATTCGTCGGGCAACACCATTTACCTCCTGGGTGATAACGAATTTTGCAATCGTAATCACTCAGCAACTCTAACCAGCGACGTTGCCTCATATTTAATTCCTTCTGATCAAGAATGTGTTGTAAACTCTTGTGATCAGTGAACACCGTGCACTTGGTTCCGTACAGATAGTGCCTCCAAATCTTTAGAGCGAACACTACTGCCCCATAGGTTCAAAATCATAAATCGTATAGTTTCGTTTTCATGAATTTTTAACTGGCATGATGCATAAGAAATCACCTTTTCTCTTTGCATCAACACAGCGCCCAAACCCTTCTTTGAAGCATCGCAGTATGCGATGAAATCTTCGCTTCCCTCAGGTAAGGCCAGGATTGACAACTGCTTAGCTTCTGCTTTAACATTGAAAAGCTGCTCACTTGTTTATCCGCCCCAATAAAACTTGACACCTTTCTAAGTGTGAGTTTATGGTCATTGACTTGACATCTTTGAAAACCCTGATTGAATCTTCTATAATAGCCGGCAAGGCCCAAAAATTGGCGAATCTCTGTTGGTGTTTTAGGAGACGCCCAATCTTTGATAGATTCAATCTTGGCAGGGTCAACGTGAATACCTCGACAGTCAATCACGTGACCGAGGAATTGTACCCTGGAGATCCAGAATTCACACTTGGAGAACTTGGCGTACAATTCTTCCTTCTTAAGCAATTTCAAGATCTGCCTAAGGTGTTCTTCATGTTCCTCTACTTGGAGTAGATCAAAATGTCATCGATAAAGACAATTACAAACTTGTCCAGATACGGTTTACACACCCGGTTCATAAGGTCCATGAACACGGCCGGTGCATTAGTCAAACCAAAAGACATGACTTGGAATTCATAGTGACCCGAATCGATCCTGAATGCAGTCGTGGAATACTCTTCTCGAACTCTAACTGGTGATACCCTAATCGCTAGAACGATCTTTAATAAATACTCGACCCTTGCATCTGTCGAATAAGTCATCGATTCCTTGGGAGGGGTAAGCGTTCTTCACTGTTAGTTTTTCAATTCCCAGTAAATCGATGCACAGCCAGAAAGAAACCCATCTTTCTTCTTACAAACAGAACCGTAGCTCTCCGTGAGGAATTTGTCTTATGAAGCTTTGTCCGTAGTTTCCTGTAGTTTGCTCTGCTAGTTCTTCATTTCGGACGGTGCAAATCTATATGGTGCCCGTGCTATCAGGTGTACACCCGGTACCGAAATCGATTCGCAACCCACTTGGCGAGTGGGTGTATAACCCCCGACAAGTCCTCAGGAAAAAACTTCAGGAAATTCTTGAACTCTGGCAAAAAATCTTTAAGACGTCTCCCCTTTGACTGTGTCTTCGTCTTTGGTCAGTGATATTCTATAAGATACTTGACATTCCTTCGTTAAATACTCTTGAGCCTATAAACACGAGATAGTTTTAATCGGGTCCCCCCCACCCGTATTGTTATTGGTGCTATCCGTCACTCGAAATGATTAAAATTTCATCTCCAAAAGAAATACTAACGATCTTATCCGCACAAAACAATAACGGCATGGTAACTCTGCCGAACCAAACCATACCAATTAGCACTCAAAACTACCTAGTTTCAATATGCATTATGTCTATGTTTGAAAAGATATATAATGAAAAATAAACAGACAACCTCAATTAATAGTGATTAACCCAACAATTCGCGCCGTCGGCTAGTTCGACATTATAATCATGATCTAATGCAGTGGAGTGATAACAATTCGAGAGTAAATGTCAGTAGATACAAAACTCCTAAGGCACCGATCCAATAAAATAGATGCATATCGTTGTTTAAGAAACGACCCGTGATGACATTGTTGTCCTGTTGCCCCTGCTAGTGCCCATGGCATACACCTTTACATGAGCCTTGGCATTGTTCCAACCCGGATTACCCCGTTGTTGTGTCTTCAATTTTGAGGACAATCCCTCTTGAAATGCCTTGAGCAACACATTCAAACAAACCCCTCTGATTAGCCCTAGTGTTTGACATTTGGGGATTTCCTGCAGTCTGAGATAAATAACCAAATACGGTTGCACTTGTGGCCTTTGGGAGCACAAGGACCATCATTGTGGAATTACATTTGAACACAACGTCTAGGCCCTCGTATGGTCTCCTGTCACTATTTCCTGCGGCATAAGCTCTTCCAGTGATTTGTCTCTTGTTTGTTGCTGATCTGGTTATCCTGGCGGTGTCATCAGACTTTCTTTTGTTGTTAGCCTGACGTTCAGCCCAAGTGTTGATCTTCTTGTCCATGAGTTTTTCAATGGCGAACTCAATGGCATCCTACATAGTTTTTGCTTAGTTCCACACACTGCCATGGGATCGTGTCGGGCAAGGCACCGGGGGGACATATTTTCTCTACTGTGTCAATTTCTTTCGTGAAACACCGAATCAGCACATTAGTGCCATTCTTGAAAGTTTTTTTTTTTTCTTTTTTGCTATAGGTTACCACATCGGTACCCTTCACCTTCAAATTCCACATTTCAAACTCTAGCTTCTTAATTTCGCCCCTTGGGCAGTATTTGTCTGTCATCATCTTTTTCAGTGTCCTCCATGGCATTGCATGTACAAGCTTCTGGATATGGTCTTTAACGTGGGAGTTCCACCATGTAAGAGCATTTCCTTACAGGGTACACGTAGCAAATTTGACCTGGCATGCTACGGTCATTGCTATGCTGTAAACAAACTCCTATCTTTCAAACACTGAGTGAAGTCCAACCACTCCCCATCATCCCTTGAAGTTCAAGGGTTGGCATTTTAGGAAGTCCGGGTAGGTGCATTCACGAGCAACTTGCACAGGCCTTCTGGCACCCGTTCCTGAAGTATGGCTATCATTGCATCTTGGTTGCATCACGTGCTGCCATGTAGCAGTAACGCCTTCGTTAATCATTGCCTGAAGTTTGGTCATTGTGACAGATGTAGTGTATGATGTCTGTGCTGGTGTTGTGTTTGTCATCTGGTTAAAACCTCTGGTCTTTCTCTTGTCCATTTTCCCTTTTAAATCACTAGAAAACATATTACCCTTAGATTTCATAAAAATCATACTAAGACATAACTATACACATTAAATAAAATGAGATCACATCACACAGTGAAATGTACAACTGTTATTGAAATTAACCATGGTATAACCAAATCGACATTTATTTATAATAAATTCGATTTCATAGATAACATAATCCATCCATTTCATATATAACTTGGAAAAACATACATGTTCGGTTCAGATACAAGATGATTACTACACTTAGGTTACAATACAAAAGAAACACCTAAAAGCCATACTAGCCGGATATACCTAACACATATATGCTGTACAAGATAGATAATACCTGATAAAAGACCTATACTGGGTAGCTAAACAAAACAAAAGATCTATACAGTCTGCTAGCTGGGAATAACCCATAATACTTAACAGGCTGCATAGCATAGCTACAACATAACCAAATCTAGGAACTGCTACCAGCCTCTCCTGGTGCATCAGGCTGTGCCAGACCTTTTGCGGGTCCAAGCTGCCTCTGAAACTCGGCCATCTGAGTCTGTAGTCCTTTCAGCAACTCTAATGCCTTAGTCAACTAGACCTGCCTCTGGTAGTCTGCCTGTAGCATCTCTAAAGTCACAACCTGACTCTTACGGTCAGCTGCCTGCAACTGTGAAATCACTGCCTGCTGACCTATCACTACAGAACGTAATGCCAAAATCTCTGAACGTGTCATATAGCTAACCTCTATGGAGCGTCCCCATGCCTCTCGGGAAACCAGAGCCTCCTGATCTAGTAGTCGTGCAGTCTCATAGTGGTACTGACTATCATCAACCAATGTCCCAACACTCTGATATATCTGGGTCTGCCTGTCCTGAGTATCCTCTATCACAGCATAGATATCCTGCGTGTCTTGCTCCTGGACTGCAGTAAGCTCTGTCACCCTAGTATTGACCCCTCCAAGGGTCATCGGTGCTACCTCCTTAACAGCCTCTCTCGGGTCTATCCAAACATCTCTAATCCCATAGCCGACCTCCTCGGCTCTCCGTCGTCTGATCTCGGTATCCATAGTACCGACAAACCCATAGTCTGCCCTACGACCTCCAACCGGTCTAGTGGCAGCTACAGCTGAACTCTCTCCAATCTCGTACCTAGGACCAAGGTCAATACCCAACCTCTTCCGAGGTGGTAGTGTAATCTCGGGCCTGTCTGTCCTGTGGTCAGAAGATAGTAACTGCAAAGGTGGTGATGCAGGTAATACAGATGCTGGTGGTGATGTTGGAAATAGGGGAGATGGTATATGTGGTAATGAAGATGATAGTGGAGTAAGTGGTGATGGTAGTGGGGTGGTTAAGGCAAGAAGTCTCTCGACCGCTTCCCTAGGAGGAAGTGATATGGATGGCTCATCCTGGATAGATATCCTAGCAGTCATACGGTGTATAGGTGGGATAGAGTCGGTCGGAGCTGGGTGCTTCTCCTCCTCCTCCTCATCCTCGTCCTCGTCCTCATCATCATCATCATCATCATCCTTATCAGCAGGGTAATCAGCTGGATCCGCCTCGGGATCCTCATCGTCCTCCTTTGGATCAGACTCAGGAACATATCCTGGTGAATCTGTAGTGGGTGAGGCAGGAGCAGGTAGTGGCTGCTCCTCTGCCGAGAGTATCTCATCCTCCTCTGGTATGCACTCAGGGTACATCGGCTCAGGAATAAAGTCCAGTGGGGGAGGTGACTGCGGCTCCTCGGGGCCAGGTATGTAGTCAGGCGATGGTGGAACCTCGGGGCCAGGTATGTAGTTAGGCGATGGTGGAACCTGATAAGCAGCCATTATGTATGCATATGGGTCCTCTGGCATAATGGGTGGTCCATCGACTCCTAGTGAACCAATGTCTGACCCATCCTGAAATGGACTGGACACTGCCGTGTAGGTGACCGTGAAATCTTCCGAATCTGACATAACCGTATCTGAAAATCCAACATAACTTATATTAGTATTTAATATAAGACTTTTATAGTAATATACATTTATATCATAACATGTATATCAATCATGCATGTATCTAGCCTAACCGACTAATGCACAATTAGTGTATGTATGTCCCATAAAAAACCTTTTTATGAATGCAATGTTTGAAAACGGTTATAGTCCAGTAAAAAACCATTTTGACCTGGTTCTCTATAACCTTGGCTTTGATACCCAATCTGTAACACCCCCAAATTGGGTCGCAGCGGAATAAGGGTCCGGGGCGTGTTACTTCTCAGATCAATAACACAAGATAATATAAGAACGACCAAAAAGTCGTTTAAAACTGATACATTGGATTTAATAAAGTATGTGTTACAAAAGCCCGAAGCTTTACTTGTTTACTTGTTATTATTACAAAGATTTCCAGCCCATAACAGATATACAAAATGTAATGCGACTAAATCTTTAATGCATGACTTCAAAATATAACCACCAATGTATCCTTCGCACCTCGTGCTTAATGACCTCCTGAAAAATATTGCATTTAAAAACGTCAACATAAAGTTGGTGAATTTCATAGGTTTATGTAAATGTATATGCAGGACCGCAAGACTTTCCCAGTGATAATGCAACAGATGCAGACATCACAAAATGCAATTACGTTTGCCTAAGCTCATGACACCGAAGCTCGACATAATTGAATACAATATATAAATATTGCCTACATTGCCCGTGATGATGTTCAACCCGTAACATCCAGTATCCGACATGATATACGTTCGTTTCCAGTGATAGCTAGTCACCCGAACGGGGAGGTCAATCCCAAATAGATCTATCTATAATCATTCGCGCTCACATTCCAGTAATTGACAGTTCATGATTCATGGGCATAGTGGGTTATCGCTACTTAGGCAACACGTAATCATGATAAAATGTACACTTGCGTCCAATTTGTAAAACATGCATATGTTTCTCACCCCAAAAACTTGTAATTTAATAATTGTAAAACATGGGGCTATGAACTCACCTTGAGTGAGTAAACTGATAACAAAATATCCCAAGTAAAAACGCGTCACGCTAACGCCCGAATGCAACCTAGTTAATATAGGTCGAATCAGTATTCAAGTACGTTGTCTAACAACAACTGTATATAATCCTATATAGTTATCATCGTACTATCGTTCGGGCTATCATAATTTAAGAGGTCATGACATGACGTACGAGGAGTTAGGACACTTTAAATCGTAAATCCAACAACTCGTCAATACGCCATCCGAAGAAGCCTCATTATGAAATTCCCTAGTAATATAGCACTTCGATAACTAATAACATATATATTCTATATAGCTATATCACCATCTAATCGTTTACGTGAAATCGTATTTATAAAGTAAAAACGTTTATAATTACGCCTTTAGCAAAAATGACATAACTTTGTCGTTTTAAGCCCGTTTCTCGCGTTTCTTACGCCCACGCTTTCGTATTAAGACGAGTGATCATAAAATCACATTTTTAGGTTTTTGAGATTCTGTGATGAATAGTGTTTTACTGTTCATAACAGCTATAAAATCGTTTTTATACTTTTAATTAACGTAAAACCCGTTTTAGTCGTATCTTATTCGTTATAGCTCCGTTTTTAGCGATTCTTTCGAACACGTTCTCGTAATTGAAAGTTTTATCATATTATTGATGTTTACAAAGTATAAGTTTCTGCCATGAATAGTAACTTTTTATAAAATTTGTTTTATAAAGTATTTAGCGTCGTAAACTCGTAACTAGTGTATCTTCTTCGTTATTAATCCGTTTTTCGAGTTTCTTATCATTTTGGAATCCTTATGAGATGTACTATCTTTATAAAACATAATATGGCTGCTTCCAAAATCGAACCAAAACAGAAAGTTTGAGGTTTTGTGATTTAGACATGTTTTAAGCTTGATTTTTGTACCATTAAGCTTCAACACCTTATTACAACTACTTCACAACATTTCTATCTTATGTTTTACATATATAAAGTCCATTAGATCATACTTTACTCAAGTGTGTTCAAGATAACAAGTTTAACTACCATTTTTACTTGTAACTCATAAGTTAACATTAGAAACCCTAATTTGTACATATACATGTTTATACTTAAACAACATGTTAAAACACTTATACATCCCTTTTAACATCATATTAGCATCCATGTGACATGTAAATAAGTTCATAAAACATTAATCATAAGTAAATATTCATTTTACATATTCAAAAGTATCCTAGATGGTGATTTAACTAAGTAGAACATATGAACACATATAATCATGAAAATGAAAAGATAAAGGTTTGAAGAGGACCTTATGATGAACAATGATGATAGAAAACACAATCTAAACCCTTGTTTAGATTAAGAACCAAAGCTAGCACACTTGAAAACCCTAATTTCCTTATAAAACCCTAATCTTGCAATATCTTGTTAAAACCCTTTCAAAGCTTAACCAACCCTTCAATTCTTCTTAGAATACCTTAAGTATGATATGTAAACACTAATATGGTGAAAGAAAATCAAGTTATGGATTGAGTATAGTTGTGGTTTGATGTCGTGGGTTTAAGAGAGTAGGAAGAGAGATGGTTTGCTTTTTATTTTGCTAAGGAAAGGAAGTGTGAGCCTTCTATGTACATGCATGTGTATATATACTACTAATAGAAGATATTTGTGTGCCTAGTTGATCATATGAAAGGTGGCAAGGATAAGAATGCATGGAAGAAAAGCTAGAGCTTATCTTGGATAAGAAAAGCTAGTCATGAGATCAAGTGGCATGCTAGATCTTTTATGAAGATATTTGTGATGGTTCTTGGTCTCATCTTGGCTTTCCTAGTCATTATACACGAAATTATATATGTGTATAAGTTAGGATATGCTTTTGGTCTTTTATATAATGTATACTTGCATTATATGAAGTATAATGTAGTATAGACTTAGAAAAATGTATAACTTGTACATTGTAGGGTTTGGTTTGAATTCTTTCATGAATAATATGTATAATGTGATAAATACTTGAAGTTTTAAATAAACTTTAAGTATTGGGTACAAATTTTGGGTATTGGATGAAGCGTAGATAAGTTAACGTGCTTCCGGGAAGGCTTAAACGTACTTTATCGCGAAACGTGAACACTTAACGTAACCAATAAAAATAACATGTGCAATGTTAATAATTATCCTCTAAATAATTATCCTCTAAATAATCATATAACACTTGCTTGATGTAAACATTTAATTGTTTAATGCCCATTTATATTGAATGATCATTTTTAGTTTACGCGATTTAACTTAACGTTTACGGTTTAAGAGCAAACGCGTAAAACCCTAAAAATAAATTATGCATTACATAATGTCATACAATGACCTAAAACACGAGGTGTTATAGTCTTCCCCCATTAAATGAGCCTTGTCCTCAAGGCTTATGACACGGCACTTGATGATGGTGCGGTCTTGGTGAAGAGGTGTGGATATTTCTTCCTGAATTGATCTTCACGTTCCCACGTAAACTCAGGACCCCGCCTAGAGTTCCATCGCACCTTGATGATTGGGACACGGCTTCACCTCAATTGTTTGACTTTATGATCCATGATTTCTACAGGCTCTTCAACAAAATGAAGCTTGTCATCCACTTGGAGTCCTTCCAACGGAACGACTAATGGATCGTCAGAATAACATTTCTTCAAGTTGGATACATGAAACGTATTGTGGACCCTGCTCAGCTCTTGAGGAAGCTCAAGCTTGTAAGCAACGGCTCCAACCTTTTTCAACACTTTGAAAGGTCCGACATATCTGGGGTTTAACTTCCCCCGTTTGCCAAAACGTACGACCCCTTTCCAAGGCGAAACCTTAAGCATAACTTTGTCCCCAACTTGAAACTCCATTGGCTTACGCTTTAAGTTGGCGTAGCTCTTTTGTCGATCGCGAGCGGCTTGCATCCTTTGCTTGACTTGGATGATCCTCTCTGTTGTTTCTTGCACTAATTCTGGACCAGTGAGTTGAACTTGTCCAACCTCGGCCCAACACACGGGTGAACGACACTTTCGACCATAAAGTGCTTCAAACGGTGCAGCCTTAATGCTAGCATGATAACTGTTATTGTATGAAAACTCGACTAATGGCAAATGTTTAACCCAACCATTTCCAAAGTCGATTACGCAAGCACGTAGCATATCCTCGAGAGTTTGGATGGTTCTCTCGCTTTGTCCGTCGGTTTGCGGATGATATGCAGTACTCATATCTAAACTTGTACCCAAAGCCTTCTGAAGTGACCTCCAGAAATTTGATGCGAACCGAGGGTCACGATCACAGATGATTGAAACAGGTATTCCATGCTTCGTGACTACCTCCTTTAGGTACATTCTTGCCAGTTTATCCATAGGATCCATTTCCCTCATTGGCATAAAAATGGCAGACTTTGTAAGTCGGTCAACGATCACCCAAATAGTGTCATAACCTTGTGATGACTTAGGAAGCTTCGTGACAAAATCCATCGTGATGTTGTCCTACTTCCATTGAGGTATCTCGGGTTGCACTAACAAACCCGATGGTCTCTGATGTTCGGCCTTAACCTTAGCACATGGCAAACATTTGCTAACATAGGTGGTGATGTTGGCTTTCATATTGGGCCACCAGTATAGTTTCTTCATATCCTGGTACATCTTGTCAGAACCTGGATGAATAGAGTATTTAGACTTGTGGGACTCGTGCATGATCACAGTCCTTAAGTCGCCATAACATGGTAACCAACTCCTGCCATTTAAGCACATAGTTCCATCCGTACGTGGTTCCAACTTTTCCGTTCTAAGTTTCTCCGGATCTTTTGAATTCTCAACCAATATACCTCCAACATCCTCCTTCTTGATGTTCTCCGGCTTTCGTGCTTCAGTCTGAGCTTTCAGGATTTGTTTAGGAAGATCCAAGCCAATAGTCATCACTAAGGCCCGAACCCTTAGTGGTTCTCGTTCCTTCCTGCTCAGAGCATCAGCAACAACATTCGCCTTCCCTGGGTGATAACGAATTTCACAATCGTAATCACTCAGCAACTCTAACCAGCGACGTTGCCTCATATTTAATTCCTTCTGATCTTATCAAGAATGTTTGTTTGTAAACTTTTATGATCAGTGAACACCGTACACTTGGTTCCGTACAGATAGTGCCTCCAAATCTTGAGAGCGAACACTACTGCTCCAAGTTCCAAATCATGAGTCGTATAGTTCTTCTCATGAATTTTTAACTGGCGTGATGCATAAGAAATCACCTTTTCTCTTTGCATCAACACAGCACCCAAACCCTTCTTTGAAGCATCGCAGTATGCGATGAAATCTTCGCTTCCCTCAGGTAAGGCCAGGATTGGTGCACTGCACAGCTTCTGCTTCAACAGTTGAAAAGTTGCTTCTTGTTTATCGCCCCAATCAAACTTGACACCTTTCTGGGTTTAGGTTTGTTCCATTGTCTTCTGGCGATCTTTGAAAACTTCAATGAATCTTCTATAATAGCCGGCAAGGCCCAAAAATTGGCGAATCTCCGTTGGTGTTTTAGGAGACGCCCAATCTTTGATAGATTCAATCTTGGCAGGGTCAACGTGAATACCTCGACAGTCAATCACGTGACCGAGGAATTGTACCCTGGAAATCCAGAATTCACACTTGGAGAACTTGGCGTACAATTCTTCCTTCTTAAGCAATTTCAAGATCTGCCTAAGGTGTTCTTCATGTTCCTTCTTACTTTTAGAGTAGATCAAAATGTCATCGATGAAGACAATTACAAACTTGTCCAGATACGGTTTACACACCCGGTTCATAAGGTCCATGAACACGGCCGGTGCATTAGTCAAACCAAAAGACATGACTTGGAATTCATAGTGACCGTATCGAGTCCTGAATGCAGTCTTGGGAATGTCTTCCTCTCGAACCCTCAACTGGTGATACCCTGACCTCAGATCGATCTTTGAATAAATACTCGACCCTTGCAGCTGGTCGAATAGGTCATCGATCCTTAGGAGTGGGTAGCGGTTCTTCACTGTCAGTTTGTTCAATTCCCTGTAATCGATGCACATCCGGAAAGACCCATCTTTCTTCTTTACAAACAGAACCGGAGCTCCCCAGGGCGAGGAACTTGGTCTTATGAAGCCTTTGTCCGTAAGTTCCTGCAGTTGCTCCGCTAGTTCCTTCATTTCGGACGGTGCTAATCTATATGGTGCCCGGGCTACAGGTGTAGCACCCGGTACCAAATCGATTCGAAACTCCACTTGTCGAGTGGGTGGTATACCCGGCAAGTCCTCAGGAAAGACTTCAGGAAATTCTTGAACAACTGGCACATCTTCAAGTCGTTTCTCCTTTGACTTGTCTTCGTCTTTGGTTGCGGTGATATTTGCTAAGAATACGTGACATCCCTTCGTTAAATATTCTTGAGCCTTAGCACACGAGATGATGTTTAATCGGGTCCCGTGTTTATTGCTGCTTCCGTCACCACGAACGATTAAAATTTCGTCTCCAAAAGGAATACGAACGATCTTTTCCGCACAGACAATAACGGCATGGTACTTTGCCAACCAATCCATACCAATTATCACGTCAAAACTACCTAGTTCTACGGGCATTAGGTCTATGTTGAAAGGATGATTTAAGAGGTTTAACGTACAACCCCGAATAATAGTGTTTAACCCAACTATTCGCCCGTCGGCTAGTTCGACATTATAATCATGATTTAATGCAGTTGGAGTGATAACAATTCGAGAGCTAAATGCAGTAGATACAAAACTCCTATCGGCACCGGTATCAAATAAAATAGATGCATATCGGTTGTTTAGGAGAAACGTACCAGTGACGACATTGTTGTCTGGATTTGCCCCTGCATTGCCCACGGCATACACCTTTGCCTGAGCCTTGGCATTTCCAGCCTGATTACCCCGGTTGTTGTTGTTCTTCAATTTTGGGCAATCCTTCTTGAAATGCCCTTGAGCACCACATTCAAAACAAGCCCTCTGATTAGCCCCAGTGTTGACATTTGGGGGACTCCTGCAGTCACGACCTAAATGACCAAATCGGTTGCACTTGCTGCATTTGGGAGCACAAGGACCCTCATGGTGATAGTTACATTTGGAACACAGAGGTTTAGGCCCTCCGTATGGTTTCCTATCACCATTTCCTGCGGCATAAGCTCTTCCAGTGTTTTGTCTCTTGTTTGGTTGCTGATTCTGGTTGTTCCTGGCAGTGTCATCAGACTTTCTTTTGTTGTCAGCCTGACGTTCAGCCCAAGTGTTGATCTTTTTATCCATGAGTTCAGTGGCGAACTCAATGGCATCCTGCATAGTTTTTGGCTTAGTCGCCATCACACTGCCATGGATCGTGTCGGGCAAGCCACCAACATATTTCTCAACTTGGTCTATTTCTTCTGGAAACATCCGATCGCACATTAGTGCAGTTCTTAGAAACGTTGGCTATAGGCTACCACACGTTACCCTTTACCTTCAAATTACATTTCGAACTTCCAGTTTCTTAATTTTCGCCCCTTCGGGCAGTTTTTGTTGTCATCATCTTCTTCAGTTTGTCTCCGTGGCATTGCATGGGCAGCTTCAGGAGTAGTGGTCTTAACATGGGAGTTCCACCATGTAAGAGCATTTCCTTGCAGGGTACACGTAGCAAATTTGACCTGGCATGCTACTGTAATAGTTGCTTATGCTGTAAACAGACTCCATCTTTTCAAACCACTGAGTGCGTCCAACAACTCCCTCAGTGCCCTTAAAGTTCAAGGGTTGGCATTTTAGGAAGTCCGGGTAGGTGCATTCACGAGGAACTTGCACAGGCCTTCTGGCACCCGTTCCTGAAGTGTGGCTATCATCGCCATTCTTGGTTACATCACGTGCTGCCAGTGCAGCTGTAATGCATTCGTTAATCATTGCCTAAATTTGGGCGTTGGTGACAGATGTAGTGGTATGATATTGAGTGTCTGTGACTGGTGTTGGTGTTGCACTTCACAAAATTGAAAATATGGGTTTTAAACCTCGTGGTCCTTCTCTTGTGCCATTTTCTTTAAATCAAAAAGAAAACATAATACTCGTTAGATTTCATAAAATCATAACTATGACATAACATATACACATTAAACAAAATGAGATCACATCACACAATGAAATGTACAACTGTTATTGAAATTATTCGTGGTATAACCAAATCGACATTCATTTAATTAATAAAATTCGATTTCATAAGATAACATAATCCAGTCCATTTCATAAATATAACATGGAAAAACATACATGTGCGGTTCAGATATACAAGATGATTACACACTTAGTTACAAGACAAAAGAAACAACTAAAGCCAAACTAGCCGGGATATAACCCGTAATACTTAAGTATGATGTACATAGGTAGATAATATCCAAACAAAAAGACCTATATTGGGAAGCGAAACAAACAAAAGATCTCCATAAGTCAGCTAGCCGTGGGAATAACCCATAAAACTTAACAGCAGCATAGCATACTACAACATAACCAAATCTAGGAGCTGCTACCAGCCTCTCCTGGGCATCAAGGCTTGTGCCGGGACTTTTGCGGGTCCATGCTTGACCATCAGAAACTCGACCATCTGTGTATGTATCCTTTCAGCACCTTAATGTATAGTCAACTGGAACCTGTCTCTTGTAGTCTAATGCCAACAACTCTGAAAACCACCCTCTGTCTCCTATGATCTGCTGACTATAACTCCTGAAATCATTGCACTTTGCGCCACTACCGTAGTACGTAATGACATAACATCTGAACGTGCATAGTCGCAACATCCATACGGATAGTCCCCCAAGCCTCACAGATAGAGCCATCTTATCCTCTCTCTCATACATGACGCGTAGCTAAACGATGATGAACATGCCTATCCCTTATAACAACAATTTTACTCGGCCTGCTCAGTTGAGGACGGGTAACGGTCATCTCGAGCATCCTCCATAATACCATACATGATGGTAGTCTCCTGCTCAACAATGGTAGAAAGATCGATAACCCTCTAATTGACCCCCTCTAGGGTGGTCGGTGCAATCTCATCGATGGCTCCTACCTAAGAATCATCCCATGTATCCGTAATGCCATAGTCTAACTCCCTAGACATCGGATGTCCAGTAGGCGAACATCTACCATAATCGAACTAAGCCATAAAGGTCTCCCCTTGCTACGGAATAAGGGTCTTCCCTAGCTATGGCAGGTCCGTCCTGCCTAGCAGCATCGGCTGCTGAACTCTCCCCGACCTCATGACTAGGGGTAGGAGAAGCAAAACGCACCCTCTTCCGAAGCGTAAACATCTTCTCGTAATCTCAATATGAGTAGGGCTATTAGGTGGGGGTGATGCTGGTAATGAGGGAGATGGTATATGTGGTAATGGAGATGATAGTGGAGTAAGTGGTGATGGTGGTGGGGTGGTTAAGGCAAGAAGTCTCTCGACCCATCTTTCCCTAGAGGAAGTGATATATATGGCTCATCCCTGATAGAATATCCCTGGCGTCATACTTTGTACAAGTAGGACAGAGTCGGCCGAAGGAGATGGGTGTTCCTCCTCCTCTTCCTCATCCTCGTCCTCGTCCTCATCATCATCATCATCATCCTCCCTATCAGCAGGGTAGTCAGTTGGATCCTCCTCGGGATCCTCATCATCCTCTTCTGGCTCCTCCTCCGGATCAAACTCAGGAATATATCATGGTGAATCTGCAATGGGTAGGGCAGCAGCAGTAGTGGCTGCCCTTCGGCCGGAGTATCTCATCTCTATAGCCAGTACTCAGGGACATCAGCAGGGAACAAAGTCCAGTGGGGGGAGTGACTTGCGGCTCCTCGGGGCTAGTATTTAGTCAGGCGATGTGGGAAACCTCAGGTCCAGGTAATTAGTCAAGCGATGTTGGAACCATGATAATCACCATTATGTAAGCCTATGGGTCCCTTGCATAATGGTGGTCCATGTTCCAGGTGAACAATTTCTGAGTCGTCCTCAACTAGAATAATACTATGATGTTGTAAAGTAACTGTAAAATGCCTCCAGAATCAGACAATGATAATATCTTAAATCAAAATTAGCTATATAATTATGCTAATAAAAGACTTTTAATAGTAATATACCTTTATATATAACATTATATACAATCATGAATATCATTCATGCATGCATCTAGCCTAACCGACTAATGCACAATTAGTGTATGTATGTCCCGTGAAAACCCCTTTGTATGAATGCAATGTTTGAAAACAGTTATAGTCCAGCAAAAACATTTGACTTGGTTCTCTATAACCTTGGCTCTTGATACCAATTCTTAACACAACTGTTAACACCCCCAAATAGGTCGCTGGCGAAATAAGGGTCCTGGGCATGTTACTTCTCATATCAATAAAATAAAGAAATATAAGAACGACCAAAAAGTCATTTAAAACTGATACATTGATTTAAAAAGCATGTATTACAAAACCCGAAGTTTTTACCTTGTTTTACGTTGTTTATTATTGACAAAGAATTTCCAGCCCATAACAGATATACAAAATGTAATGCGACTAAATCTTTAATGCATGACATCCAAAACATAACCACCAATGTATCATTTGCACCTCGTGCTTAATGACCTCCAGAAAAAACCTGCATTTAAAAACTTCAACATAAAGTTTGTGAATTTCATAGGTTTATGTAAATGTACTATGCAGGAACCCTGCAATACTTACCCAGTGATAATGCAACAGATGCAGACATCACAAAATGCAATTAGTTTGCCTAAGCTCATGACACCGAAGCTCGACATAATTGAATACAATATATAAATATTGCCTACCATGCCCATTGAAGATGTTCAAACCTGTAACATCCATATCCGACATTGCTACTACTTTCGTTTTCCCAATGATAGCTAGTCATCCGAACGGGGAGGTCAATCCCAAATAGATCTATCTATAATCATTCGCGCTCACATTCCAGTAATTGACAATTCATGATTCATGGGCATAGTGGGTTATCGCTACTTAGGCAACACGTAATCATGATAAAATGTACACTTGCGTCCAATTTGTAAAACATGCATATGTTTCTCACCCCAAAAACTTGTAATTTAATAATTGTAAAACATGGGGCTATGAACTCACTCAGTGAGTAAACTGATAACAAAATATCCCAAGTAAAAACGCGTCACGTTAATTCCCAAAACAACCTTAGTTAATTATAGTCAATCAGTATTCAAGTTACGTTTCCCTAACAACAACTGTAAATATTCCATATAGTTATCATCGTACTATCATTCGGGCTATCATAATTTAAAGAGGTCATGACATGACGTACGAGGAGTTAGGACACTTTAAAATCGAAAATCTAACAACAAATCTCAATAACGCCATCCGAACAAGCCTGCATTATGAAATTCCCTCTTAAAATATGCATATAGTCGATAACTAATAACATAAAATTTCTATATAGCTATATCACCAACTAATCGTTTAACGTAAAATCGTATGTATAAAGTAACACGTATAATTACTCCTTTTAGCAAAAATTACATAACTTTGTCGATTTAAAGTAAAAGCCCGTTCTCTTCGTTTCTTACCCCCACGAGCTGATTTCGTATAAGACAGTGATCATAAAAATCACATTTTTTTAGGTTTTTTGAGATTCTAGATGAAGTAGTGTTTTACTGTTCAATAAACAGCATAGAAAATCATTTTTATACTTTTAATTAAACGTATAACCCGTTTTAGAGAATCCGTATCTATTTCGTTATAGCTCCGTTTTTAGCGATTATTTCGAACACAGTAAAGCCCTTTCTCGTAATTGAAATTTTTATTCATATTAATAATGTTTTAAAGTAGAGGATTTCGTTTCTCTGTTCTGTTCTTCTGTGTCTTCCTTTCTTCTGGTCCTTCATTCATGTTTCTTCTTCATTTCATTATCCGGTTCACTTCTGATTCCCCCATCCCCCCTCCCCATTAAGTAGTAACTTTTTATAAAATTTGTTTATAAAGTAATTAGCGTCTTAAACTCGTAAATAGTGTATCTTTTTCGTTATTAATCCGTTTTTTTGAGTTTCTTATCATTTTGGAATCCTCATGAGATGTACTATCTTAAATAAAACATAAAATGGCTGTTAAAATTCGGATCAAAATAGAAGGTTTGAGTTTTTGATGAATTAGACATGATTTAAGAGCTTGATTTTAGTACCATTTAGATTTCAACACCTTATTACAACTACTTCACAACATTTCTATCTTATGTTTTACATATCTAAAATCCATTAGGTCATACTTTGCTCAAGAATATCCAAGATAACAAGTTTAACATGTTATTTACATCATTTTCATTTGCAACTTATTAAGTAAATCATTAAAACCCTAATTTGCCCTTATACATGTTAATACTTAACCAACATGTTAAAACACTTATACATTCCGTTTAACATAATATTATCATCCATATGACATGTAAATAAGTGTACAAAACAACGATCATAAGTAAAAATTCATTTTACATATTCAAAAGTACCCTAAATGGTGATTTAGCTAAATAAAACATATGAACACATAAAATCTTAGTTATGAAATGATTAAGCCTTATATATAACCTTGCTTGGATGAGTAGAGAAGAGACTAACAATCACACCCTTGTGATTAACAACCTTGGCTTTAAAATATTAGGTGAAAACACTAATTTCAACCAAAAACCCTAATCTTTCAATATCTTGTTAAAACCCTTTCAAATTCTTAACCCAACCCTTTCAATATTCTTAGAATCCCATAATGTAGATGATGTAAACACTAATATGGTGAAATAAAATCAAACTATGAATTGTGTTTGGAGGGTGTTTGATGCCGTGGGTTTATGAGAGGAGGAAGAGAGAGTTTGTGATTTCTTTATAATGAAATGGAAAGTATATAAGTACCTAGCTCACATATGTATGCATATATATACTACTTGGAAGATATTTTGAAGATATTTGATGTCTAGTGGAAGTATGCAAGGTGGAAAGTCTTGGAAAGAAAGTTGAAGCTTATCTTGGATAAGTTTGGCTAGTCATGAGTTCAAGTGCATGCTAGATCTTTTATGAAGATATTTGTGAAGTTTCCTTGGTCCAATCTTATCCTCCTAGTCATATATACACGAAATCATGCTTGTATATAAGTTAGGATATGTTTTGATCTTTTATATAATGACTACTACTTGCATAATATTAATAAAAATAGGATAGACCTTAATTAAAATGTATAACTTGCACATGGTAAAGTTTGATTTGAATATTTTCAATGAAGAATATGTAATATGAATAAATACTTGAAGTTTATAATAACTTTAAGTATTGGTTACAAATCTTGGGATTTGATGAAGCGTCAGATAAGATTAACTGCTTACGGGAAGGCCCTAAAACGTATTTTATCGCGATAACTAAAACACTTAACTTAACCAATAAACATAAAATATGCAATGATATTTAATTAGTCCTCTAAATAATCAATATAGCACTTGCTAGATGTAAACATTTAATTGTTTAATGCCCTGTTAACAGTTGAAGTGATCATTTTTTAGTTTACACGCGATTTAGCTTAACGATTACGATTTAAAAGCAAACGCATAAAACCCTAAAAATAATTAGTGGATTACATAATGTCGTACAATGACCTAAAACATGAGGTGTTATAAATAGATAGAGAATACATGGAAGCTCTTTGGAGGATAGTGAAGGGAAATTATAGTGATACAAGGCCTAAAGATGGATTTGAAAGAGTATTGTATGGAGATTTGTAGAGTTTATGTTTAACCAGACAAAAAAGTGATGTTATGGAGAATGTTGCAAGGATACAGGGTGACTATCTTGGAAGTTGAATTATTCAACTGAGTTCACTTTGTAAGATTTAATAATCTTCACTTTTTATGTTGGTTGAGAGAAGATACCTCCCTGTACAACCAATTACCAACAACCAATATCACAACAAGAAACTTCAAACTGATTCATCAAAAATGAGAAATGTATTAGCAACTGCTTGAAGCTTAATGGTAAAGCGACGAAAAGGAGAAAATGAAAGGTTTGAATGCAATCTTCCTGAAGTTTGATTAAGACATTTAAAAAGAAACTTAAGATTCAATAAGATGAATATCAAGTTTAAGGAGGATAGTTGGGTCTTAAAAGACTCATGGATTCTTAAAGTTACTGCTGCTCAGGTACATAATAGAAAATATGCTTACGTGGTTAGTACGGTAGTATAATGTTACCACTGCAGTTTACTACTGTTTATATATTTAGTACTCGATAGCATAAATTTACTGCTGTAGTTAAGTTAAAACTGCTGGCTCATTGGTGTAAGACTAAAATATAAGCTAAGTAGTTAGTACTGTTAGTAGTAAAAGTTAAGACTGCTAGTACAAGTTAATACTGTTAGTATATATTAGTACTGTTAGTACTAATATTACTACTGCTTATATTTATTAGTGCTGCTGGTGGAAAGATTACGACTGTTTGAAAACTTTCTACTGTCAAGAGGATAAAGACGCGTTAAAGAGATAAAGATTGTGTGGAGAACAAGAATGCGTGTGAAGATAAGTGTTGAGATATTTTTGTACAAGAGATACATGTATTTATTTAGAAGATTATGTTTATGTTTAGAAAAGATTAAGCAATCTTTAGGAAAAATAAATGTAACCGACTAGGACTCCTTAGGACTATAAAAGGAGGCTCTAGGGCATTAAGTGAATATATCTCTCAATAACATATCTCACACTACACATACACAATCCAGAGATTAATATTCTTTGTAAGCTACAAGGTTGTAATCCTAGTACTATACTAGTACTAAGATAAGAGTACTCGGTAATATTATCATTAAGTAGATATAAGCGTTTTGGTTTACATCTGTGTTCATTCATATTTCACTGTTTCATTGATATATCTTCTAGATATTAAAGATAAGATTCCGCATACTCTTTATATACACAGGAACAGACAAAGTTTATACTATTGTTATTTTGGATTTATCCAAGGTAACATACTCTTTACAAGGTAAGGAATCGATCTAGGTTTGGGATCAACATAGATTTTTTGATCTTGTAATCGGTGTTAATGGTGATTTTTTCAAATGGTGATTCTTCGGTGTCAGATTCGGATTTAGAATTTTCATCGGCAGTCATTGCCAAGAATTCATCAAATTCAGCAAAGAGTTTTTCTTTAAGGATGGTTCCTTCGATGGAATGGAGGATTTCACTACCTTAGTCGAGAAGAGCATTGAAATCTTCTTCTACAAATTGTCAAGCGACGTACGATACTAAAACATGTATCATCGTTTGAATAGGAGTGTTTTCATTCAATTCCAACTCTAAGATTGTGGTGCTTCTGTTTAACTCGAATTACTGCATTGGCAGTGTGAAGAAAAGGTCTTCCTAAGATTAGGGGAACTTTACTATTGTCTTCCATTTCTAGAATAACAAAATCAGCAGGGAAGGTGAATTTATCAACTTCAATGAGCATATTTTTAGCTATTCCAACAGGGTATTAGAATGATCGATCAGCTAATCTTATGCTCATTTTAGTGGGTTTGAGAGTTTCAAGAGATAATTTCATGTATAAGGAATACGGCATGAGATTAAATGCTATCACCAAGGTCGGCTAAAGCATTTGCCATTAGAAAGCTTTGGTTGAAATTACATGGAATAAGAAAACTTCCAGGGGTCTCCAAGTTTCGGTGGAGCTTTGTTTTGAAGTATCGCGGAACTTTCATCGCTCAGGAAGACGGTTGAGATTTGTTTGATTTTGTGTTTGTTATTTACGAGTTCCTTGAGAAACTTGCCATAGTTGGGCATTCCAGCTAAAACATCAACAAGAGGTACGTTGATTCAAACGGCTCGGGTCATGTCGAGGAATTTTCCATATTGAGCTTCCATTTTTTCTTTTCTGAGGCGTTGAGGATATGGGATTTTTGGTTTGTATGGTTTGGGTATCGTGTTTCTTTGACTGGTTTTGGATTTTATAGGTTTGGGTAGGTGTATGTTTCATCATCTTCATCGATCGCTATCAAAGATATAGGAATATTCGGAATTGTTTTGTTTGAATCATTTGGGGTTTTATCTGGTGGGGTCATAATTTACCCACATCCATGTAAATACGGCATTCACATGCTCGTTTCGAGCTTGCGGTGGTTGGTAAGGTTTTGATGAACTACCTTTTGGGTTATGTTGAGTGTTACTAGGAAGAGATCCAGAAGGTCGACCAGATTGCTTGTCAGCAAGTCTGTTGCATTTAGCTTCGAGATTTTGAATCGAGGCTTGCTGGTTTTTGGTTGTTGTTTCGAGTTTGTTTTTGAGATCCATAAAAGTGTCTTTGATAAAAGAGTTGGTCGAGTGTTGAGCTTTGATGAAATCGCTTAGTTGTTTTTAAAGATCGGGTTTATCATCATAGTGAGATTGATAGTTATCTCGGTTGTAATTGTTTCTTCCGCTTGAACGCCAGTTATCGCGATTGGAATCACGATCGCGGTAATCATTGTAAAAACAAGTATGACGGAAACTTTGCATGAATTTGGCTTCCTCTTCACATGACATGGGAATGTCATCATCATCAAGGTTTGATTATTTTGAACGAGATTGAAAATCTTTATACTGAGCATCTATTTTCATGGTCATGGCATCTATTCGAGCCATAATTTTGTTAGTGTCAGATATACTGCTACCTTCAGCGGCGAAAGCAACTGTTTTCTTCAGAGATGATTAGGTTTTTTTAGTTTTTAGCCCAGTCGAGCTTGAGTAAGACTTTGTCTTCGAGAAGCTGATAAGATTGATTTGGTGTTTTATAAAGGAAAATACCACCAGTTTCGGCATTTAGAACTTCTTGGGTTTTTCGTTGAGACCATGGTAAAAGATTTTGATAATGTTTAGCTTTTAGATAACTTGTGACCATAAGGCAGTTTTCTGAGCATTTTTCCTTCATACGAAGCCAAAGCAATTCGTGTTAGATTTCGTTTCCATGTGGGAAAAGTCTCGATTTTCTCTGAGTAGTCGATCGAAAAGAGCTAGGGGAAAGAATTGCTAATAAGAATCCTTTTGAAGTTCATCCCACGTTTTAATAGTTCCTTCATTGAGTTCGTCCAACCATGTTTTTGCTTCTCCAGTGAGTGATAGGAGAAACATCATAAGGCAATTAGGCGGACAGCTTCATTTTTTGTGTCTCTGTATTTAAACATATCACATATTTCGAGGAATTTCGTAAATGTGTTTTTGTGAGTATTGGTTTTGGTTCTACCATCACATTGGTTTCCCTGAATGAGAGTCAAGGGTTACCTTTAATGGCGAATTTTTTGCGGTTTCAGGAATGTTGATTGGGCGGAAACGGGAGTGCAGAGCGACAACACGATCGGCAGCCCACATGGGTTCATCATCCATTGGATCATAATTTCAAAGAATATCAAGGAATTGACAAAAATAATTGAGTCTGCGACTTGACTTCCGCCAATTCTCAACATCAATTATTTTCATCACTTCCTTGATATTCTTTGAAATTACGATCTAATGGATGATGAACCCATGTGGGCTGCCGACCGTGTTGTCGCTCTGACTCCCGGTTTCGCAATCACCATTTCTAAAAGCGCAAATGAATTCGCCATTAAAGGTAACCACTTGACTCTCATCAAGGGAAACCAATTTGATGGTAGAACCAACACCGATCCTCACAAACATATTCATGAATTCCTTGAAATATGTGACAAATACAGAGACACCGAGAATGAAGTTGTCCGCCTAATGATGTTTCCCCTATCACTCACTAGAGAAGCAAAAATATAGTTGGACGGACTTAACGAAGGAACTATCAAAACGTGGGATGAACTTTGAACCGCTTTCATTAGCCGATTTTTTCCCCGAGCTCTTTTTGATCGACTCCTCAGAAAAATCCAAGACTTTTCTCAACATGAAAACGAATCTCTAACCGATGCTTGGCTTCGTATAAGGGAAATGCTCAGAAATTGCCATGGTCACAATCTATCCAAAGCACATTATCAAAGGTCTATTACCATGTTTCAATCAGAAAAACCCAAGAAGTTCTAAATGCCGAAACTGGTGGTATTTTCCTTTATAAAACACCAAATCAATCTTATCAGCTTCTCGAAGACAAAGTCTTACTCAAGCTCGACTGGGCTAAAAACTAAAAAAACCTAATCATCTCTGAAGAAAACAGTTGCTTTCGCCGCTGAAGGTAGCAGTATATCTGACACTAACAAAATTATGGCTCGAATAGATGCCATGACCATGAAAATAGATGCTCAGTATAAAGATTTTCAATCTCGTTCAAAACAATCAAACCTTGACGATGATGACATTCCCATGTCTGTAAAGTACCCAAATTCATGCAAACTTTCCGTTGTACTAGTTTTTACAATGATTATCACGATCGTGATTCAAACCGCGAAAACTGGCGTTCAAACGAAAGAAACGATTACAACCGAGACAACTATCAATCTCACTCTGATGATAAACCCGATCTTTAAAAATAACTAAGCGATTTCATAAAAGCTCAACACTCGGCCAACTCTTTTGTCAAAGACACTTTTATGGATCTCAAAAACAAACTCGAAACAACAACCAAAAACCATCAAGCCTCTATCCAAAATTTCAAAGCTAAATTCAACAGACTTGCTGACAAGCAATCTGGTCGACCTTCTGGATCTCTTCCTAGTAACACTCAACCTAACCCGAAAGGTAGTTCATTAAAACCTTACCAACCACCACAAGCTCGAAACGAGCATGTGAATGCCGTATTTACACATAGTGGTAAATCCTATGACCCACCAGATAACCCAAATGATCAACAAAACAATTCTGAAACTCCTATCAACTTTGATAGTGATGATGAAGATGATGAACCTACACCTCAACCCAAACCTAAAACACCAAAACCAGTCAAAGAAACAACGATACCCAAACCATACAAACTAAAAATCCCATATCCTCAACGCCTCAGAAAAGAGAAAATGAAGCTCAATCTGGATAATCCTCGACATGATCCAAGCCGTTTGAATCAACGTACCTCTTGTTGATGTTTTAGCCGGAATGCCCAACTATGGCAAGTTTCTCAAGGAACTCGTAAATAACAAACACAAAATCGAACAAATCTCAGCCGCTTTCCTGAGCGATGAAAGTTCCGCGATACTTCAAAACAAAGTTCCACCAAAACTTGGAGACCCCAGAAGTTTTCTTATTCCATGTAATTTCAACAAAGCTTTCTCATGTAATGCTTTAGCCGAACTTGGTGCTAGCATTAATCTCATGCCGTATTCTTTATATGCAAAATTATCTCTTGAAACTCTCAAACCCACTAAAATGAGCATAAGATTAGCCGATCGATCATTTCAATACCCTGTTGGAATAGCTGAAAATATGCTCGTTGAAGTTGGTAAATTCATCTTCCTTGCCGATTTTGTTATTCTAGAAATGGAAGAAGATAGTAAAGTTCCCCTTATCTTAGAAAGACCGTTTCTTCTCACTGCCGATGCAGTAATTCGAGTTAAACAGAAGCACCACAATCTTAGAGTTGGAATTGAATGAAAACACTCATATTCAAACGATGATACATGTTTTAGTATCGACGTCGTTGACAAAATCTTAGAAGAAGATTTCAATGCTCTTCTCGACTAAGGTAGTGAAATCCTCCATTTCATCGAAGGAACCATCCTTAAAGAAAAACTCTTTGCTGAATTTGATGAATTCTTGGCAATGACTGCCGATGAAAATTCTAAATCCTAATCTGACACCGAAGAATCACCATTTGAAAAAATCACCATTAACACCGATTACAAGATCAAAAAATCTATGTTGATCCCAAACCTAGATCGATTCCTTACCTTGTAAAGAGTATGTTACCTTGGATAAATCCAAAATAACAATAGTATAAACTTTGTGTGTATATCAAAGAGTATGCGGAATCTACTCTTTAATATCTAGAAGATATATCAATGAAACAGTGAATATGAATGAACACACGATGTAACAAAACGCTTCAATATTATTAATGATAATAATACGAGTACTCTATCTTAGTACTAGGATTAGTACTAGGATTACAACCTTGAAGCTTACAAGAATCTTAATCTCTGGATCTGTGTATGTGTATTTGTGAAGATATGTTCTTGAGAGATATATTCAACTAATGCCCTAGAGCCTCCTTTTATAGACCAAGGAGTCCTAGTCGGCTTACAATATATTCCTAAGATATCTTAATCTTTTCTAAACATAAACATAATCTTCTAAATAAATACATGTATCTCTTGTACAAAAATATCTCAACACTTATCTTCACACGCATTCTTGTTCTCCACACAATCTTTATCTCTTTAACGCGTCTTTATCCTCTTGACAGTAGAAAGTTTTCAAACAGTCGTAATCTTTCCACCAGCAGCACTAATAAATATAAGCAGTAGTAATATTAGTACTAACAGTACTAATATATACTAACAGTATTAACTTGTACTAGCAGTCTTAACTTTTACTACTAACAGTACTAACTACTTAGCTTATATTTTAGTCTTCAACACTGAGCAGTTTTAACTTCAACTAACAGCAGTAACTTTATGCTATCAGTACTAAACTATACTAACAGTAGTAACTAGCAGTGGTAACATTATACTACCAGTACTAACCACTTAGCATAATTTCTATTATGTACCTGAGCAGCAGTAACTTCTAAGAATCCATGAAGTCTTTTAAGACCCAACAATCCTCCCTTAAACTTGATATTCATCTTATGAATCTTTAAGTTTCTTCTTTAAAAGTCTTCATCACACTTCAGGAAGATGCATTCAAACCTTTCATTTTCCTTTTCGCTGCTTTACCATAAGCTTCAGCAGTTGAATAAACTCTCATTTTATGAACAAGTTTTTAAGATTATCTTGTTGAGCCATATTGGTGATGGTAATTGGTTAAGGGGGTAATCTTCTTTCAACCAACATAAAAATTGAAATTATAAAATCCTTACAAAGTGAACTCCAGATGAATAAATCAACTTCCAAGTAGTCACCCTGTATCCTTGCAACATTCTCCATACATCACTTTTTATGTCTGGTTCAAACATAACTCTCAAATCTCCATACAATACTCTTTCAAATTCATCTTTAGGCCTTGTATCACTATAATTTCCCTTCACTATCCTCCAAAGAGCTTCCATGTATTCTCTATCTATTTATAACACCTCATGTTTTAGGTCGTTGTACGACATTATGTAATCCACTAATTATTTTTAGGGTTTTATGCGTTTGCTTTTAAATCGTAATCGTTAAGCTAAATCGCGTAAACTAAAAATGATCATTCAATGTAAACGGGCATTAAACAATTAAATGTTTACATCTAGCAAGTGCTATATGATTATTTAGAGGATAATTATTATCATTGCATATTTTATGTTTATTGGTTACGTTAAGTGTTTACGTTTCGCGATAAAATACGTTTAGGCCTTCCCGGAAGCACGTTAACTTATCTACGCTTCATCAAATACCCAAAATTTGTACCCAATACTTAAAGTTATTTAAAACTTCAAGTATTTATCACATTATACATATTCTACATGAAATACTCAAATTCAAACCTACCATGTGCAAGTTTTACTTTTTAATTAAGTCTATCCTACAATTATACTAATATAATGCAAGTATCATTATATAAAAGATCAAAACATATCCTAACTTCTATACAAGCCTGATTTCCTGTAATATGACTAGATGATAAGATTGGAACGCAAGGAAACTTCACAAATATCTTCATGAAAAATCTAGCATGCACTTGAACCTCATACAAGCAAAACTTATACCCAAGATAAGCTTCAAACTTTCTTTCCCAAGACTTTCCACCTGCATACATCCACTAGACATCAATATCTTCAAAATATCTCCAAGTAGTATATATGCATACATATGTGAGCTAGGTACTTATATACTTTCCATTTCATTACAAAGAAATCACAAACTCTCTCTTCCTCCTCTCATAAACCCACGACATCAAACACCCTCCAAAAACAATTCATAGTTTGATTTTATTTCACCATATTAGTGTTTACATATCATACTTAAGGTATTCTAAGAATAATTGAAGGGTTGGTTAAGCTTTGAAAGGGTTTTAACAAGATATTACAAGATTAGGGTTTTTGGTTGAAATAAGGGTTTACACCTAATATTTTTCAATCAAGGTTGTTTAATCACATGGGTGTGATTGTTAGTCTCTTCACTACTCACCAAGCAGGTTATATTAGAGCTTAACATTTCATAACAAAGATTTTATGTTGTTCATATGTTTATATTTATGCAAAATACCATTGAGGTACTTTATTATGTAAAATGAATTTTTACTTATGATCATTGTTTTGTACACTTATTACATGTATATGGATGATAATATTATGTTTAAAAGAATGTATAAGATTTTTAGACCTGTTGGTTAAGGTATTAACATGTATAAGTGCATAATTATGTGTTTTATGATTTACTTAATAAGTTTGCAATGAAAATGAAGTAAATAACATGATAAACTGTTTATCCTTGGAATAATTCTTAGCAAAGTATGACCTAATGGAATATTTAGATATTGTAAAACAAAAGAATTGAAATGTTTTGAATTAGTATTTAACAAGAGTGTTGAATTACTAAATGTGTACTAAAATCAAGCTTAAAACATGTCTAAATCACAAAACCTCAAACCTTCTATTTTGATCCGAATTTCTTAACAGCCATTTTATGTTTTATAAAGATAGTACATCTCATGAGGATTCCAAAATGATAAGAAACTCGAAAAACGGATTAATAACGAAAAAGATACACTAGTTACGAGTTTACGACGCTAAATACTTTATAAAACAAATTTTATAAAAAGTTACTATTAATGGCAGAAACCTATACTTTGTAAACATTAATAATATGATAAAACTTTCAATTACGAGAAGGTGTTCGAAATAATCGCTAAAAACGGAGCTATAACGAATAAGATACGGCTAAAACGGGTTTTACGTTAATTAAAAGTATAAAAATGATTTTTATAGCTGTTATGAACAGTAAAACACTATTCATCATAGAATCTCAAAAACCTAAAAATGTGATTTTATGATCACTCGTCTTAATACGAAAGCGTGGGCGTAAGAAACGCGAGAAACGGGCTTAAAACGACAAAGTTATGTCATTTTTGCTAAAGGCGTAATTATAAACGTTTTTACTTTATAAATAGATATAAACGTAAACGATTAGATGGTGATATAGCTATATAGAATAAATAGTTATTAGTAATCGAAGTGCTATAATTACTAAGGGAATTCCTAATGAGCTCTCGGATGGCGTTATTGACGAGTTGTTTAGATTTTACGATTTAAAGTGTCCTAAACTCCTCTTTACGTCATGGTCATGACCTCTAAATTATGAGTAAGCCCGAAATTATAGTACGATGAAAACTATATAGGATTATATACAGTTTGTTGTTAGACAACGTACTTGAATACTGATATATCGACCAATATATTAACTAGGTTGTAATTCGGGACTTTAACGTGACGCGTTTTATACTGGGATATATCTGTTTATCAGTTTTACTCACTGTAGGTGAGTCAAAACCCCATGTTTTACAATTATTAAATTACAAGTTTTTGGGGTGAGAAACATATGCATGTTTTACAAATTGGACGCAAGTGTACATTTTATCATGATTACGTGTTGCCTAAGTAGCGATAACCCACTATGCCCATAGAATCAGAATTGTTCAATTACGGGAATGTGAGCGCGAAGATTATATATTAGATTCGTATTGTTGGGATTGACGTCCCCGTTTCGGGTGACTATCTATCACTGGGAAACGAACTAATCATGTCGGTACTGGATGTTACAGGTTGACACATCAAGGGGCTTGTAGGCAATATTTATATATTGATTGCAATTATGTCGAGCTTCGGTGTCATGAGCTTAGGCAAACGTAATTGCATTTTGTGATGTCTGCATCTGTTGCATTATCACTGGGAAAGTCTTGCGGTCCTGCATATACATTTACATAAACCTATGAAATTCACCAACTTTATGTTGACGTTTTTAAATGCAATGTTTTTCAGGAGGTCATTAAGCACGAGGTGCGAAGGATACATTGGTGGTTATATTTTGAAGTCATGCATTAAAGATTTAGTCGCATTACATTTTGTATATCTGTTATGGGCTGGAAATCTTTGTAATAATAACAAGTAAACAAGTAAAACTTCGGGCTTTTGTAATACATGCTTTATTAAATCCAATGTATCAGTTTTAAATGACTTTTTGGTCGTTCTTATATTATCTTATTTTATTGATCTGAGAAGTAACATGCCCCAGACCCTTATTCCGCTGCGACCCAATTTGGGGGTGTTACAGATGGTGTTACAGATTGGTATCAAGAGCCAAGGTTATAGAGAACCAAGTCAAATGTTTTTGCTGAACTATAACCGTTTTCAAACATTGCATTCATACAAAGGGGTTTTCACGGGACATACATACACAAATTGTGCATTAGTCGGTTAGGCTAGATGCATGCATGATTGATATTCATGATTGATATACATGTTATATATAAATGTATATTACTATAAAAGTCTTATATTAGCATACTTATATAAGCTAATTTTGATTTAAGATATTATCATGTCAGATTCTGAGCATTTTACAGTTACATACACATCAGTATCTATTCTAGTTGAGGACGACTCAGACATTGGTTCACCAGGAATCAATGGACCACCCATTATGCCAGAGGACCCATATGCTTACATAATGGCTGCTTATCAGGTTCCACCATCGCTTGACTACATACCTGGACCTGAGGTTCCACCATCGCCTGACTACATACCTAGCCCCGAGGAGCCGCAGTCACCTCCCCCACTGGACTTTGTTCCTGAGCTGATGTACCTGTTACTTCAATAGAGGATTGAGAATACTCCCGGCCGAGGAGCAGCCACTACCTGCTGCTGCCTCACCCACTGCAGATTCACCAGGATATGTTCCCGAGTCTGATCCGGAGGAGGAGCCAGAAGAGGATGATGAGGATCCCGAGGAGGATCCAACTGACTACCCTGCTGATAGGGAGGATGATGATGATGATGATGAGGACGAGGACGAGGATGAGGAAGAGGAGGAGGAACACCCATCTCCGGCCGACTCTGTCCTACTTGTACACCGTATGACCGCCAGGATATCTATCCGGGATGAGCCATCCATATCACTTCCTCCTAGGGAAGAGGTCGAGAGACTTCTTGCCTTAACCACCCCACCACCATCACCACTTACTCCACTATCATCTCCATTACCACATATACCATCTCCCCCATTACCAGCATCACCACCACCCAATAGCCCTACTCATATTGAGATTCCCGAGAGTTGTTTACCGCTTCGGAAGAGGGTGCGTTTTGCTTCTCCCACCCCTAGTCATGAGGTCGGGGAGAGTTCAGCAGCCGGTGCTGCTAGGCAGGACGGACCTGCCATAGCTAGGGAAGACCCTTATTCCGTAGCAAGGGGAGACCTTTATGGATTCGTCGATATGGTAGATGTCGCTCCTGGACATCCGATGTCTAGGGAGTTAGACTATGGCATTACGGATACATGGGATGATATGTAGAGAGCCATTCGATGAGATTGCACCGACCACCCTAGAGGGGGTCAATCAGAGGGTTACCGATCTTTCTACCATTGTTGAGCAGGAGACTACCATCATGTATGGTATTATGGAGGATGCTCGAGATGACCGGTCTCAACTGAGAGGCCGAGTCAACTTGTTGTATAGGGATAGGCCTGTTCATCGTCGTGGCTCGTGAGGCTTAGGGACTATCCATGGATGCTAGCGACTATGCATGTTCAGATGTTATGTCATTACGTACTACGGTAGTGGCGCAAAGTGCAATGATTTCAGAGTTATAGTCAGCAGATCATAGGAGACAGAGGGTGTTTTCAGAGTTGTTGGCATTAGACTACAAGAGACAGGTTCAGTTGACTAATACATTAAGGTTGCTGAAAGGACTACATACACAGATGGTCGAGTTTCAGAGGCAGCATGGACCCGCAAAAGGTCCGGCACAGCCTGATGCACCAGGAGAGGCTGGTAGCAGCTCCTAGATTTGGTTATGTTGTAGCTATGCTATCAGCCTGTTAAGTATATGGTTATTCCCATCTAGCAGACTATGAAATCTTTTGTTTTGTTTAGCTTCCCATATAAGGTCATTTGTTTGGAATATTATTACTTGTACATATACTAAGTATTACGGGTATGATCCCGGCTATTATGGCTTTTAGTTTGTTTCTTTTGTCTTGTAACCTAAGTGTAAGTAATCATCTTGTATCGAACCGCACATTGTATGTTTTTTTCCAAGTTATACATGAAATGACGGATTACGTATTCTTATGAAACGAATTTATGTATTAAATGAATTCCGATTTGGTTATACCAACAAAAAAAAAAAAAAAAAAAAAAAAAAAAAAAATAATTAATTTCCCAATGAACATTTTGTACATTTCATTGTGTGATGTGATCTCGTTTTATTTAATTGTGTATATGTTTGACATATTATGAATTTTATGAAATCTATCGAGTATTATGTTTTTCATTTTGATTTTAAAGAAAATTGCACAAAGAGAAGGACCACGAGGTTAAACCCAAGTGCAACACCAACACCAGTCACAGACACTCATATATCTGTCACCAACGCCCAAATTCAGGCAATGATTAACAAAGGCGTTACTGCTGCACTGGCAGCACGTGATGCAACCCGAAATGGCAATGATAGCCATACTTCAGGAACGGGTGTCAGAAGGCCTGTGCAGGATTGCTCACGTGAATGCACCTACCCGAACTTCCTAAAAGCCAACCCTTAACTTCAAGGTCACTTAGGGAGTTGTTGGACTCACTCAGTGTTTTGAAAAGAAGAGTCTGTTTACAGCATAAACCTGTACGGAGTATCATGCCAGTCAAATTTGCTACGTGTACCCTGTAAGGAAATGCTCTTACATGGTGGAACTCCCACGTTAAGACCACTACTCATGAAGCTGCCCATGCAATGCCATGGAGGACACTGAAAAAGATGATGACAGACAAATACTGCCCAAGGGGCAAAATTAAGAAACTGGAGTTTGAAATGTGGAATTTGAAGGTGAAGGGTAACGATGTGGTAACCTATAGCCAACGTTTCCAAGAACTGGCAATAATGTGCGATCGGATGTTTCTGGAAGAAATAGACCAAGTTGAGAAATATGTCGATGGCTTGCCCGACATGATCCATGGCAGTGTGATGGCAACTAAGCCAAAAACTATATAGGATGCCATTGAGTTCGCCACTGAACTCATGGACAAAAAGATCAACACTTGGGCTGAATGTCAGGCTGACAACAAAAGAAAGTCTGATGACACTGCCAGGAACAACCAAAATCAGCAACCAAACAAGAGACAAAACACTGGAAGAGCTCATGCCACAGGAAATGGTTGACCTGCGACCATAACTGATGGCTAGACCTCTGTGTTCCAAATGTAACTATCACCATGATGGTCCTTGTGCTCCCAAATGTCACAAGTGCAACCGATTTGGTCATTTAGGTCGTGACTGCAAAAATCCCCCAAATGTCAACACTGGGGATAATTAGAGGGCTTGTTTTGAATGTGGTGCTCAAGGGCATTTCAAGAAGGATTGCCCAAAATGGAAGAAAAACAACAACGGGGATAATCAGGCTGGAAATGCCAAGGCTCAGGCAAAGGTGTATGCTGTGGACAATGCAGGGGCAAACCCGGACAACAATGTCGTCACGGGTACGTTTCTCCTAAACAACCGATATGCATCTATTTTATTTGATACCGGTTCCGATAGGAGTTTTGTATCTACTGCATTTAGCTCTCGAATTGTTATCACTCCGACTGCATTAGATTCATGATTTATAATGTCGACCTAGCCGACGTGCGCATATTTTGGGTTAAACACTATTATACGGGGTTGTACGTTAAACCTCTTAAATCATCCCTTTCACATAGACCTAATGCCCTTAGAACTAGGTAGTTTTGACGTGATAATTGGTATAGATTAGTTGGCAAGTACCATGCCGTTATTGATTTTTGTGCGGAAAAGATCGATCGAATTCTTGGAGATGAAATTTTTATCGTTCGAAGGTGACGGAAGCAAGTAATAAACACGGGAACTCCGATAAACAGACATCTCGGTACTAAGCGCTCAAGAGTATTTAACGAAGGATGTCACTATATCTTAGCAATATCACCGCAACCAAAGACTAAGACAAGTCAAAGGAGAAACCGACTTTAAGATGTGCCAGTTTGTTCAAGAATTTCCTAAAATTATTCCTGAGTACTTCCGGTATACCCACCCACACTACAAGTGTAGTTTCTGAATCGATTGGTACTAGTGCTACACCCGTACAACGTGCCACCATATAGATTAGCACCTCCCAAAATGAAGGACAAGTGGAGCTAACTACTGGAACTTACAGAACAAAGGATTCATAAGAACCAATTCCTCACCCTGGGGGAGCTCCGGTTCTGTTTGTGAAGAAGATAGATGGGTTCTTTCGGATGTCATCGATTATAGGGAATTAAACAACTGACATGAAGAACCGCACCACACTCCAAGGATCGATGACCTATTCGCCACTCAGAGGTCGATATTATTCAAAGAAGATCAGATGTCATGGTATCCACCAGTATGAGAGTTTCAAAAGAATACCATTCCCAAGACCTGCATTCAGACTCGGATATCGGTTACTAGAATTCCAAGTCCTGGCTTTTGGTTTGACTATGCCCTCCGGCCGTGTTATGGACCTTAATAATCGGGTGTGTAAACCGTATCTTGGACAATTTGTAATTGTACTTCATCGATGACATTTTGATCTACTCAAAAGTAAAAGGAACAATGAAGAACACCTTAGGCATAATCTTAGAATTGCTTAAGAAGGAAGAATTGTACGCCAAGATCTCCAAGTGAGAATTCTGGATCTCCAGGGTACAATTTCCTCGGCATCAACGTGATTTGACTGTCTAGTATTCAACGTTGACCCTGCCAAGATTGAATCTATCAAAGATTGGGCGTCTCCTAAAACACCAACAGAGATTCGCCAATTTTTGGGCCTTGCCGGCTATTATAGAAGATTCATCGAAGGTTTTTCAAAGATCGCCAAGATAATGACCAAACTAACCCAGAAAGGTGTCAAGTTTGATTGGGGCGATAAACAAGAAGCAGCTTTTCAACTGTTGAAGCAGAAGCTGTGCAGTGCACCAATCCTGGCCTTACCTGAGGAATAGCGCAGTTCATCGCATACTGCATGCTTCAAATAAGGTTTGGGCACTGTGTTTAGATGCAAATAGAAGAAAGTTAATTCCTTATGCATCACGCCAGTTAAAAATTCATGAAAAGAACTATACGACTCATGATTTAGAAACTTGGGGTATAAGTGTTCCTCTAAAATTTTGAGCACTTCTGTACGGAACGCAAGTGCAACGGTGTTTCACTGATCACAAAAGTTACAAACACAATTTGATCAGAAGGAATTAAAATACGAGGCAACGTCGCTGGTTAGATTATGCTGAGGTTATTACGATTGGCGAAATTCGTTATCACCCAAGGGAAGGGCGAATGTGTTCTGAAGCTCTAAGCAGGAAGGAAGAAGAACCACTAAGGGTTACGGGCCTTAGTGATGACTATTGGCTTGGATCTTCCTAAACAAATCTTGAAAGCTCAGACTGAAGCACGAAAGCTGGAGAACATCAAGAAGGAGGATGTTGGGGGTATATTGGTTGAGAATTCAAAAGATCCGGAGAAACTTAGAACGGAAAAGTTGGAACCACGTGCGGATGGAACTATGTGCTTAAATGGCAGGAGTTGGTTACCATGTTATGGTGACTTAAGGACTGTGATCATGCACGAGTCCCACAAGTCTAAATACTCTATTCATCCGGGTATCTAACAAAATGTACACAGATAATGAAGAAAACGTATAACTGGTTCCCAACATGAAAAGCCAACATCGCCACCTATGTTAGCAAATGTTTGACCTGTGCTAAGGTCAAGGCCGAACATCAGAGACCATCAGGTTTGTTAGTACAGCCTGAGATACCTCAATGGAAGTGGGACAACATCACGATGGATTTTGTCACGAAGCTTCCTAAGTCGTCACAAGGTTATGACACTATTTGGGTGATCTATTGATCGCGTTTACAAATCTGCGATTTTTACGCCAATGAGGGAAACGGATCCTATGGATAAACTGGCGAGAATGTACCTAAAAAGGTAGCACGAAGCATGGAATAACCGATCTTAATTATCTGATGAGTCGAGACCCTCGGTTCGCGACAAACAATTGAGGCGAATCCGAGTCCTAATTGTCAAGTTCGATGGAAATTGGGACAACGTGGTGACCCTTCTCTTCATTACAAATTCACATTTTCAACTAACACTTTTATGCAGGAACCTGAAACTCACACAGATGATGATGTTGGCATTTAATTTCTAGGATCTATCACTGTTGATGAAGTTATGAAGTATAACACCTCGTGTTTTAGGTCATTGTACGACATTATGTAATGCATAATTTATTTTTAGGGTTTTACGCGTTTTCTCTTAAACCGTAAACGTTAAGTTAAATCGCGTAAACTAAAAATGATCATTCAATGTAAACGGGCATTAAACAATTAAATGTTTACATCAAACAAGTGTTATATGATTATTTAGAGGATAATTATTAACATTGCACATTTTATTTTTATTGGTTACGTTAAGTGTTTACGTTTCGCGATAAAATACGTTTATGCCTTCCCGGAAGCACGTTAACTTATCTACGCTTCATCAAATACCCAAAAATTTTACCCAATTTTATTTAAAACTTTAAGTATTTATCACATTATACATATTCTTCATGAAATAATTCAAATCAAACTCTACCATGTGCAAGTTATACATTTTTCTAAGTCTATACTACATTATACTTCATATAATGCAAGTATACATTATATAAAAGACTAAAAGCATATCCTAACTTATACACATATATAATTTCGTGTATAATGACTAGGAAAGCCAAGATGAGACCAAGAACCATTACAAATATCTTCATAAAAGATCTAGCATGCCACTTGATCTCATGACTATCTTGGATAAGAAAAGCTAAATCACAAGGGTGTGATTGGTTTTCTTTTCTCTACTCATCCACACAAGGTTATATATAAAGCTTAATCATTTCATAACTAAGATTTTATGTGTTCATATGTTATATTTAGCTAAATCACCATTTAGGGTACTTTTGAATATGTAAAATGGATATTTACTTATGATTAATGTTTTATAAACTTATTTACATGTCACATGGATTATAATATGATGTTAAAAGGGATGTATAAGTGTTTTAACATGTTACATGTATATGTACAAATTAGGGTTTCTAATATTAACTTATGAGTTACAAGTGAAAATGGTTGTTAAACTTGTTATCTTGAACACACTTGAGTAAAGTATGATCTAATGGACTTTATATATGTAAAACATAAGATAGAAATGTAGTGAAGTAGTTGTAATAAGGTGTTGAAGCTTAATGGTACAAAAATCAAGCTTAAAACATGTCTAAATCACAAAACCTCAAACTTTCTGTTTTGGTTCGATTTTGGAAGCAGCCATATTGATGTTTTATAAAGATAGTACATCTTATGAGGATTCCAAAATGATAAGAAACTCGAAAATCCGATTTATAACGAAGAAGATACGCTAGTTACGAGTTTTCGACGCTAAATACTTTATAAAACAAATTTTATAAAAATATACTATTTGTTGGGATTACAGATTTGAAGATTACAAAACCTATTAGACGAAATGAATAAAGAAGAAACAATTAAGGACCTAATATGTAATAGTTAGTTAG
>BQNB010012927.1:0-72747 GCA_026074375.1 Tanacetum coccineum
TTATTTGGACCAACTTCTGTGAGGAGCATCAACCATGCAAGTTACTGTCTAGTAATTACTGATGACTGTTCAAGGTTTTGTTGGGTTTTCTTTCTAGCCAAAAAGGATGAGACTAGCAACATCCTTAAGACTTTTATAAGACAGATAAAAAACCAACTAAATCAAAAAGTAAAAATCATTAGATCAGATAATGGGACAGAATTTAAGAACAGGGGTATGCTTGAATTCTGTGGGGAAAAGGGTATAAAACAGGAGTTTAGTAATGCAAGAACTCCTCAGCAAAATAGGGTTGCTGAGAGGCCTTGTGTTGCTCACACTTACCTACCACTTTTTGGGCAGAAGCAGTTAATACTGCTTGCTATACCTTCAACAGGGTAAGAGTGACCAAGCCTCAAAACAAAACTCCTTATGAGCTTTTGTTTGGCCACAAACCAATCCTTAGCTACATAAGACCATTTGGGTGCCATGTTACAATTCTCAATACTCTTAACCCACTAGGAAATGAGGGTTTTCTTGTTGGTTACTCTGTAAATAGTAAAGCCTTTAGGGTTTATAACTTAGTCACCAAAAGAGTTGAAGTAAACCTTCATGTCAACTTTCTTGAGGACAAACCCAATGTGCAGGGATTAGGCCATAGGTGGATGTTTGACTTAGACTATCTTACAGACTCTATGAACTATATACCTGTATCTTTGCAAAATCAAGCTAACTCTGCAGGTCGCTAAAGAGGTCATTGTCGTTGATGTTACGACTGAAAAAGCAGCTGGTTCTGAACACAATGCTACAAAGAAGAGTCACTCCTCAAAGAAGCCATCTTCTACTCCAATATCCAAGTCTGATGATGACATTATGGTCTTTAGAAAAGAGCTTGATGCACTTGCTTTGAAGCACTTAGGACCAGTACCTACAAAAACACCTACCAGTACTAATCCTGTTAATACTGGTAGTAGTGATTTTAATACTGGTGATGAGCAAGTTTCTCCTGGTCATATAGAAGCTGTCGCTCCTAGTGCTCATAATGTAGAAGAGGTTTTCTCTGATGATGATGATGAGATGCCTGAAATAAGGATTTATGATAAATCAAGTAAAGGTATTTTTGAACAGGCTTCTTATGATGATGATGGAATCATTACTGATTTCAACAATCTACCAGATGCGATAGATGTCACTACCAACCACACTCTGAGGATTCATAATGCTCATCCTCAAAGTCAAATCCTTGAAGATCCTAATACACCTGTTCAGACTAGAAGCTCTTTTAAGAAAATCACTGAGGCTCATGCTCTAGTGAGCTACATTCAAGCTCACCAAAGAAGCAATCATAAAGATCAACAACACTGTCTTTTTGCTTGCTTTCTATCTCAGTTTGAACCAAGAAAAGTGACAGAAGCCCTTGAAGATGGAAGCTGGGTTGAAGCTATGCAAGAAGAACTGTTGCAGTTCAAGCTTCAACAAGTATGGGTTTTGGTTGATTTACCCACTGGTGCTAAGGTGATAGGTACTAAATGGGTTTACAGAAACAAGAAGGATGAGAGAGGAGTAGTTGTCAGAAACAAAGCACGGCTAGTGGCTCAAGGTCATAGACAAGAAGAAGGGATTGACTATGATGAGGTTTTTGCACCTGTAGCAAGAATTGAAGCTATCAGGTTGTTTTTGGCCTTTGCCTCATTTATGGGGTTCATAGTCTATCAAATGGATGTCAAGAGTGCTTTTCTGTATGGCACTATTGATGAAGAAGTCTATGTCTCACAACCTCCTGGTTTTGTTGATCCTGAACATCCTACAAAGGTGTACAAGGTGGTCAAAGCTTTGTATGGATTGCACCAAGCCCCTAGAGCTTGGTATGCTACTTTGTCAACATTCCTAGAGAAGCATGGATACAAGAGGGGCACCATTGACAAGACTTTATTCATTAGAAGAAACAAAAAGGATATCATGTTGGTTCAAGTGTATGTTGATGATATCATTTTTGGGTCTACCAACAAGTCTTGGTGTGATGAGTTTGAAGCTTTGATGCAAAGCAGATTTCAAATGAGTTCCATGGGTGAACTTACATTCTTTTTAGGTCTACAAGTCAAGCAGAACAAGGAAGGCATCTTCATATCTCAAGACAAGTATGTAGCTGAGATACTCAAGAAATTTGATCTTGTGAATGTCAAAGCTGCCATCACTCCCATGGAGACCAAGTTGCCTTTGACAAAGGATGAGGAAGCTTTTGATGTAGATGTACACTTGTACAGATCTATGATAGGTTCCCTCATGTACTTAACTGCTTCTAGACCTGATATTATGTATGCAGTATGTGTTTGTTCACGTTTTCAGGTAACTCCAAAGACTTCTCATCTCAATGCTGTCAAGAGGATCTTCAAGTACCTCAAGGGCAAACCAAACTTGGGATTATGGTATCCTAGGGAATCACCCCTTGATTTGGAAGCATTCTCTGATAGTGACTATGGTGGTTCCAACCTTGACAGGAAATCCACAACAGGTGGTTGTCAATTTCTTGGTCAAAGACTTATCTCCTGGCAATGCAAGAAACAGACTATTATAGCCACTTCAACAACTGAAGCTGAATATGTAGCTGCTGCAAATTGCTGTGGACAAGTGTTGTGGGTTCAAAATCAATTGTTGGACTATGGTTTCAACTTCATGAATACCAAAATCCACATTGATAATGAAAGCACAATCTGCATTGTGAAGAACCCTGTCTATCATTCCAAGACCAAACACATTGAGATTCGACACCACTTCATCAGAGATTGTTATGAGAAGAAGCTCATAAGTGTGGAGAAAATTCACACAGACTTAAATGTAGCTGACTTGTTGACCAAACCATTTGATGGACCACGGTTTAATTACTTGGTGGTTAGCATTGGTATGATCAACCCATAAGCTACATTTAAGGGGAGGAAAAAGTGTAAATTTTATAATGTATTATTTAGTTCTGTCCAAGTTAGACTTAATCCTGGTAGCTCTAAGTTTAAAATTAATTCTGGTAGTACAATTAAGTGTTAGTTCTGGTAACGTAGTAACTTAATTCTGGTAGCTTAGTATTAAGTCTGTTAGTGTAAAAGTTAAAACTGGTAATCACTTAATACTGGTTGTTAAGGATTAAGACTGGTAGTTATCTTAGGTTAATTCTGCTTAGTATAAGTTAAATTAGAATTGTCTTTCTTCTTTAGAAGAGTTAATTCGGGTTGACTCTTAATTAATTCTGTTTGACCAAAATTAAGTCTGGTAGTGTAAATTGTTAATACTGGTAGGTTATTGTTAATGCTGGTTGCGGGAAAATTGACTTTTTCTGTTTTATCACTGTTTAAATGTTACCGTTAGAGATTTTTACGGCGCAATAGTCGTACAACAGAGTAGCTATATATAGATAAAGTTTGATTTCTCTTTCATACTTTTATTTTTATTGCTATCTCCTTTTCTTTTGCAAAGTAAAAATTTCCTTTATAACGAAAATAGTCAAGAGTTCTGTTACCAGCATCTACAATTTCAATCGCATCAAAACCCAAGTACTTAATACGGTTGTCCAATGGCTCAATTAAAGTATTGTGACAAACACAATCAAGTGGGGTTTTTGCGCAAGCCTGACGAGAGTGCAGGGTTTGCTGAGATAGTGGATTTTCTTCGAGGTTCCAACCTCAGGTATGCCTTAACTGCTAATCCAACTATCTATGATTCTCTTGTAAAACAATTTTGGCAGAGTGCTATCGCCAATACTAAAGCTGATGGGTCTCTAGAAATTAATGCAACCATTGATACCATAAGGTACACAATCTCTGAGGCGTCAATTAGGGATTCACTTCAATTAGAAGACGCCACAGGAATTACAATGTTGCCAAATGATGACCTTTTTGAGGGAATGGGGCAAATAGGGTATCCTACTGATGGAACTTTTACTTTTTGGAAAAGTTTCTTCACACCCCAATGGCGATTTTTAGTCCACCATCTTTTGCACTGTATAAGCTCTAAAAGTGGTGGAGATGGGTTCAAAATGAAGATATTTTTGCAGGATTGCAAAATAATTGGGTATCAAAGAACAGAACTTTTACTTATGGAAAAGTCCCTTACACCCCAATGGAGATTTTTAATCCATCATATTCTTCATTGTATAAGCTCCAAAAGTGGAGGATGGGATCAGTTTGGTAGCAACATTGCCACTGCTTTGATCTGTCTTTCCACTGGAAGAGACTTTAACTTTCAAACTTTATTCTTGATTGGAATGATCTCACATTTAAAAAGTAATCAAAGTTTTTAATGTACCCTCGGTTTCATCAGAAGAATTTTGAATGTACAAAACTTAACACAAAAACTTTTTGCCGTGTACATAAATCCAAAAAGATTTTTGGAAATATGAAAAGAAGTTTTCAAGGGATACATAGACCATTGTTGCCTGCTATGCTAACCATTGATGCAGGTCAACCTCAACCAAGTGCTGTACCAACACCAACTCACCATGTACCAACTCCCTCATCATCTCATGTACAAATAACACAACCACAATCACCTCCTCCACCTATAACACAACTCCTCACCACAACCACCTCCTTCACAAACACAACATCAAGTGTAACAACCAACATTTACAACGTCTCCAAATTCAACCTATAAAACAACATCACCCCCACCAATGTTACTATTTCCTGACACCCAACCAACTCTTCCACCATCTCCTCAAGTTCCATCACCTTCATATCATGATACAGAAGGTCCAACATTTGAACCTTCTTATCACTTGTCTCCACCTCCTTCACATGAGCCTGAAAATCAAGCATTTAGATCTAGTGAAGAAAGTGAGCAACTCAGAAATCTGATGGATATTGTACCTAGGTTGCAATCAAGAGTAGAATCCCTGGAAAAGGAGCTAAGTGAAACTAAGCAGACTCTTGGAACAGCAATCTTGCAGCTGATAGAGAAAGTCAAAAAGCTAGAAAACAAGTTGAGGAAGAAGAGGAAAAGTAAAGAAGCTAAGGATGCAGAGGGTCAGGATCAAGAAGTTCCTTTTGAAACAGATCAAGGAGATACATTTGCTACTCCTGAAAAGAGCAAGGGTTCAGGGGAGGCTCAAGAAGAACAAATAAGTCCTTCCACCTTAGAGGCTGCACAGATCTTAACAAATGTAGCTTCAGAAGGGTTTAAGGGATCACAAGCACCTCTTGGTAGCAAGATTTACAAAAGGAAACCAAAGTCTACAAAAACTCCTACCAAAATTCTTCATTTTGAAGAACCTGATTCAGCTCAAGTTAATACTGCTCAAGTTAATACTGCTGAACTTAATCCTGATAGTACACCTTCAGCTCAAGTTAATACTGGTGAAGTTAATGCTGCTGAGGTTAATACTGGTGAGGCAGAAAGGGTTCAAAGGAGAAAAGGAAAGGAGCCAATGACTGAAGAGGACCTTCAAGCTGAAGTTCAAGCATCAAAGACATCAAAAGAGCTTCAAGAGTTAGCAGATTTAGAGGAAGCTCAAAGACTGCAAGCTAAAATGGATGCTGAAACACAAAGACAAGATGACTGAATGCACCTTTTGGCCTAGAAGACTGTAGTACAAAGAAGAAGCCTACACACGAAGCACTTGCAACTGAATTTGATTACATTCAAGCAAGATTAAATGCAGATCAGATTCTTGCAGAAAAGCTTCAACAAGAAGAAAGGGAGCAATATTCTATTGAAAATAGAGCAAAAGTTTTTGCATGCCACAATGCTGCCCAAAGAAGTTCTTGCAGAACAAAGAAGTGCTACTATCAAAACTAGCCACCAACATAATCTCAGCTTAGAAATCAGATGATCACTTATCTGAAACATGTTGCAAACAAGAAGCATGCTGAGTTAAAATCTAAATCATTTGAGGAGATTCAAGTCTTGTATGAGAGATACAAGAAGCAAGATCAGACTTTTGTGGCTATTGGAACTGAAGAAGATGAAAGAGCAATCAAAAAGATGAATGAGAAAGCTATTCATAAAGAGGAAGAAAAGAAGGATGAATCTGTCCATGAAGAAGTTAAAGAGGAAGAAGGAGCAAAGAAAAGAAAGTTAGGCACAAGGAGGAAGCTAAAAGCAAAAAGAAGAAAGCATGCCTCTGGTCTCACAAGAGAAGATGATGATCTGAAGATATGCTTACATATAGCTCCTGATGAAGATAAAGTGATTGATGTTGAGAGTCTTAATCAACAATATCCCATTATTGAATGGCAATCATTTTTTCTCTCAACTAAACCTCAACATGATCAAACCAAACCTGATGAAGATATATATCTGAATAAGGTAACAAGGAGTAATGGTCATCAGAGATTCTTTCCACTAATGGGGGGTTTTACGATTTTGACAGAGAAGATTTGAACGTATTTATGAGCTAGTCATGGAAGAATATAAAGATAGGCTTCCTGAAGGATTTGACAGGATGCTTTGGGGAGATCTGATGATTATGTTTAATCAAGGTGATACTGCTGACTTTTGGGATACACAGCAAGATTGGAATCTTATCAGTTGGAAACTACACAGTTCCTCAGGGGTACATACTATCATGACAAGTGCTGGACTTGTTTTTCATATGCTTGTGGAAAGCAGATACCCTCTGACTAAGGAAGTACTTTCACAAATGTTGGAACTGAAGCTAGAAACTGAAGGACGGAAAGCTCCAATGGCTTATAGAGCTGAATCAGATTGTGAAACAACAGTTAGAAGAATTTTGAAGATCAAATATGAAATGACTTATTCCACAACTATCAAGGAGAGGAAAAATGGTTTGAGTGTTGGTAACACCACACAACAAATGGTCTTTGGTTTCACCAGTTCTAACAACATAAAACTAACTTAGTCCAGAGCAAACGCTGCTTGTAAAGACCACAAATCCGTTCATGGTTGACAATTTACCAAAAATTGTATGGTAATCTATGCACCATAGTATTTATACTAAAGCATGACTAGCCCTGAGCAAACGGCTACAGGTAAAGGCATATCAAATCCGTTGATGGCTGTAATGGTTTGCCAAAAATCATATGGTATTCAACTCACCAATGTTTCAAGTACTGAGTTAAAGGTTTTTCAGTTGACCATGGACTGCACCTTTCTGGTGGCCCAAAAGAAACTGACTACTCCAGATTAATGGCTAACTTAAAGAGACATCAATCCCATTTTTACATTTTCAATGATTCACCTCTCACAGGAGTTAACACACCTGGAAGTGATGAGAATAGACTGAAACTTTATGTTTTGATGTACAAAATTGTCAAGGTTGCTGATACAAGGATTAAAGACTAGTTGCTGTCAAGATTTGAAGACATAAAGACTTATTATTTTGAAGACAGAAGTTCAAGACAATCCTCTAAAAAGCCCAAGGAGAAGCTTAAAGTGTTTAAAGATCAAGAATATTCTGAAGGAACTTGAAGTTCATGTATGAAGATCAAGTTAGGGGAGGATTGTTAGGAAAATATTGTAAACGGACTTAATACTGTTAGTATTAAAGTTAAGTCTGTTAGATATAGTTAGTACTGATAAGAATAGTTAGTACTGTTAGTTATAGAAGTTAAGTCTGGTAGAGCAAGTTAAGTCTGCCAGCATTAACTTAAGTCTGGCAGTATTAAAGTTAATACTGCTTGGTCGAATAGTTAAGTCTGGTTGTAATTATAGTAATAGTTATCTCTTAGCGTTAATCTAGGAAGAGATAAGCATTATCTCTTAACGCGTTTAGGGTTCCTTACGCCTATAAAAGGAACATAGAATAGTATTGTAAACATATCAATTGATTGAGCATTTGCAATCAAATAGTAATAGTAATAGTATTTTTAGTATATCGTTCTTGTGTTCATCTTGGTATAGATATTGATATTCCGCATCAATATTTGTATTCACGGTTATTGTCTCTCATAGTTTCTTTGGATTTATCTAAAGGACTATAAGTCGTGTAAGGCTCATTTAGATCCTGTTGATAAGGACCTACATCAATCATGTATTGTAATTTGTGTATCATTATGAATCATAGAAAAGTGATAAATAAATACAAAAAAAGTCATAGATTTTCGATAGTGGGGTATCAAGTTAAGTATTTTATTTGTACCAGTCGGTACTAACTACGTAGCATGCATCAGTAATTTGCTTCATACAAAACAAAATTGTGATTATTAAGTTAAATAAAAGAATTGTGTTATAAACTTGACTGAGAAAAAAACAAGGAAGCGCGTGTTGTTCATTCCACAAATGGAGTTATCAAATTTGACCTTATTTTCATATTATTAACTAAAATGCCATTTGATCTAATAACATCATTTTAATACATCTAATGGCTTGAATAACTTCCTATTCTTCCTACTTTAATACACAATCTTATACAATAACCTCCATATAATATATATATATATATATATATATATATATATATATATATAGTATGTATATCATATATATATATGTATATATATATATATAAGTAGTTTATATATATATATGTATATATATATTTATGGGTATATAGATAAATATATACCCATATACAGATAATCATGTATATATAAATATATATGTAAAAATATATTATATATAAATGTATATATACATATTATATATATATATAACATATATATAAATATAATCTAAAATATACGTATATAAGGTTACGAACACCTAATTTCAAATGTTATGTTGATTAAATGTAAGGCATATTGATTACTCAGGTTTCACCTACCCCTGCACCTACCCGAGCTTCATTCCACCGTAGGACTGCACGTATGACAGTGCGCGCCCAGCCCGCCATGTCTTATGGTCTTTCGGCCAGAGTGACAGAGGCGATGACCTTGTTAGATTCAACCTTCCCTAAGAGATATAGATCCTCTTAGACACCATCACCATCACCATCTCTGACCTTTCTAGTACGTAAGAGGTATAGAGGTACATCTGAGCTCATATTAGACATTGATAGTGAGGGAGATGACTTTGGAGATGAAGATATTAAGGAGGATGAGGAGGACAAGAGTTTGGATACGGATGATGAGAGAGAAAGGTTAGAGGACGAAGGTCCTGGTTTAGAGGGGAGGGAGGATGAGGCTGTACCTGAGGGTGAGCAACAAGCAGTCCCGGTTGCGGACACAATCATGGGTGAGCCTTTAGGACTTGGTTATGGGGCGTTGAGACGTCGTGAGTTAGCAGTGGAGGAGGACCAGGTACTCAGTACATTCGAGGTAGGTCTGTGCCAGAGTCGCAGAGAGCGGAGAGGGTATTTGCGTATAAATAGCCCACACTTATTACATGGGTAGATCCTGAGGATAGCAGAGTTTACAACGACATACCAACTTATGTACCCCCAGTAGCACATGTTCAGACTCCGCCATCTCCTGAGTGGTCCTCTGGTTCCTTGCCTATTTCACCATCATCCCTAGTAGTCCCATCATCTATAGCTTCACTGGTGGCTACCCTAACAGCTACCATCTCGGTAGATGAGGATCAGTTTTTAGAGGTAGGGCGCAGTTAGAGCTTCATGGGAGTATACTCCATGATCACACTCAACGTTTGGACGCACTGCCACCTACTTTGTTTGCGGATATTGATAGGGATGTGAGGGATCTGTATACTAGGTCAGGAGCGGTTAGAGACGAGATTTGCTCGCAGAGGTACAGGTTTAGGAGTTTAGAGCGAGAGCAGGAGAGGGTTGCAGTGACTTTTAGGGCTTTGTAGAGGCCCGTGTTCGCATTAGAATTCAAAACGCAAGAAAAAAAATTCAAAACGCAAGAACAATCAAAACGCAAGGGAAAAAAAATCAAAACGGCAAAAAAATAAAAATCAAAACGCAACTAAAAAATAAAAGTCAAAACGCAACAAAAAAAATCAAAACGCAACTAAAAAAATAAAAGTCAAAACGCAAAAAAAAAAATCAAAACGCAACTAAAAAAATAAAAGTCAAAACGCAACAAAAAAAAATCAAAACGCAACAAGAAAAAGTCAAAACGCAACAAGAACTTTTCCAGTTTGTCAAAACGCAACCTAGAAAAATATGACTTTTTCCACCAAAAATCGCCTTATAATCACCCTTTTTGACCTTTTAACTTGATTTCTCTTGCACAATTAGCTACCTTATGCCTAGATCTTGCTTAATAACATAAACATTCACACATCTAAGCACAAAAATTCGGGTTTGATTTTTTTTTCTATTGGGCCCCCCCCCCTTCCTCCCCAGACTTCTCTTGACCCACGAATTTGATCTTGTTGAACCACACGAATCAACTACAGCATCCACACGTAGCTCTGATGCCAATTGTAGGATCCCGTTAACACTTCACTTCATACAATCGATCACGAATTAGAACTAGAAAGGAGAAAGAAAGAGTTGTTCTAGAGAGAGAAACTAGAGAGAGGTTAGAGAGAAAAAGTGAAAAGATATTTCTTAGATATTTTGAACAACTAACTTTTCCAAGTGGAAAAGTTTTTTTTGTCCTTATAGACCACCGACACTTAAAAAGTGACGTGCGGGATATTTAACTAGGACCCGGGCTCGGGTTTTGCTTGGGATTAAACCCGAAACATATAAGAATCGTCGTGAGTTAATAGGTTGTTGGGTATTTGATCATCACCATAAAACCTTTGAAAAATCAATCAAAGTGTTTGATAGAATTATCAGAACGTTGGACACTTTGAGAGTTTAATCTTTTCAAATACTCCCCTTACACACGTGCATCGATAAACGAAAGTATTTCGCACATGTGGATAAGAGTAAAAAGCACTTTGAGTCTTTTAGATCATTTATTATTTTTCTTGATCACATTTTAAACATATTTTCTCTCCTTATTTTAAATAATAAATCTCTTAGTATTTAAAATACCAATTGATTAAAATTTGTCATGAAAAAATCTTGGGAAGAGAAATGTTTCAGCATGAATTATGTGGACATTTTGATTTTATTTTTGCTCACCCTCAACAATGCATGTGACACCAAATGTTATAATACCAATGTAATGTTGAGGGATGGAGATAGTGTTGAAGAATACTTGAAAAGATTGTACTCGGACTCTATATGTTTATGAACACATAGAAATTGTCGTTAAATAATGTATTCAAATACATCAAAACACTTTGGATTAAGATTCTCTAATGAGATAAGATGCCTCGATATAACACACTTCGTACGAGTACAAGTATGATAGACCTTTCACCAGTGGACGTACTCTGAGGAGTAATGCAAGAGTATTTTAAGAATACGCAGATTAATGTGTATTATCATTATACGAGTTTTGAAAATTTTTCTCACTTTAACACTTTTAGGTGTTGAGCACACAATTTTAAAAGATTTTGAATTTTCATTGAAAAATTCTTAAAAATTATGCTTAGACATCTTTTTAGAATCACATTTATGTTTTGGATACATAAAAATATGTCTTTTAAATAATGTATCCAACAACATTAAAACTTTGGTTTTTAGAAACTCCCCCTAAAAAATTGATCCACTTATAAAAATTGATCGTCTTTTGAAAGCTTTGTGAGGAATAGAGTGTTGAATATACAATTTTGAAAGATTTTGAATTGTCATTGAGAAATTCTTAAAAAATTGTGTTCAACTTTTGAAAAACCACATGTTAGAAGATTTCTCTCTAACGCTAAGAATAAGCGCACTGAAGCATACACATTCCTTTCTTGAGCTTAAAACATCGAATGTCTAATATAAACTGCTCAAGACCGAAAAGATTGCTCTTTTCGTTGTTAGGATAAGTTACCTTTATAGATAAACGTTCCTTTCTTTGAAATCCGGGTTATGCATTGATCTGTACATAAGCCATTATCATTAAGCCCGAGTTACAGTCTGAAGTAATTGTAAGTCATCTAAAAAATAGAAATGACATGTTTTAAAACTTTTGAACTCTTGTTCGAACCTTTATTTACACACCCGTGTCAATGTTAATCGACATTTCTAGGTATGTAAATGTTATCGATTCCAAGAGACATGTCAAGAATATTCTTTTTGGAAATTTTTTATTTTTTGCTTTTGTATTTTCTTTTTAAAATTTTCTATTTTTGTATTTGGTTTTATAGGTTTTATATTTTTGTATTTTCTTTTTCAAAAATATTTACATGTCGATGTTTGATGAAATCTATCAACCAGATTCATTTGCCAGAACCTCCAGTTCTGCTGGAGTCAAACATCTCATACCAAGTCGTTTAACAAGATACTCAAACCTTTCTTGAGAAAGAGCTTTCATAAACATGTCAGCTAACTGGTATTCAGTTCTGACAAAGTACAGTTCAATTATATCATGTTCAACATGTTCCTTTATGAAATGGTAACGGACATTGATGTGCTTGGTACGAGAGTGTTGCACGAGGTTGCTATGGCTGATTGGGAGTCGCAGTAAAATGATATTCTGTTGTAGTCAAAGCCATAATCCTTATGTTGTGTCCTCATCCACATTACTTGAGCACAACCCGCAGATAACGCCACGTACTCTGCTTCTGCTGTTGACATTGCAGTGCAATCCTGCTTCTTTGACATCTAACTGACTAGCTTTTCACCTAGGAATTGTATTCCTCTAGAAGTACTTTTGTGAGTATCAAGGAATCCGGCATGATCGGCATCTGAAAAAGCGGTTAGTTCAAAACCATATCCTTCGGATACCAGAGTCCTATGTTGATGGTTCCCTTTAAGTATCGAAAGATCCTTTTAACCTCCTTGAGGTGCTTTTTCGTTGGCCTTGCTTGATAACGTGCACCGTAGCATACTGCTTGCACTAACTCTGGTCTACTAGAATTCAGATACATTAGTGACCTGATCATACTATGATATCGTGTTTGGTCAACGAGTGTTCCACTTAAATCTGCATCCATCTTAGGTTTAGTAGCCATTTGTGTACCAATGTTGTCACATTTATCTATTCTATGTTTTTAAGTATTTCTAAAGCGTACTTGGACTGATTGATAAAGATACCTCGTGGGAATTGGTGGATCTGAATTCCTAAAAAGAATTTTATTTCCCCCATTAAGGACATATCAAATCTACTGTGCATCAGTTTTTCAAACTTTTTAGATAATTTTAGGTTTGTGGACTCGAAAATAACGTCATCTACATAAATTTGCACAAGTAGAATGTCTTCCCCGTATCTTATCGTGAAAAGGGTTGGGTCTATAGTACCTTTAGTGAAACCTTTAGACATCAGGAATGTTGAGAGTTCATCATACCAGGTTCTTGAAGCTTGCTTTAATCCATAAAGTGCTTTGCTAAGACTGTAGACTTTTTCTGGATGATTTGGATCAACGAACCCGTCTGGCTGATTAACATATACCTCTTCCTTCAGTGGACCATTAAGAAAAGCCGTTTTAACTTCCATCTGGTAGATAGGAAAGGATTTGTGTGCAGCGTAGGCAACAAATATCATAACTGCTTCCAGCAAGCAACTGGTGCAAAAGATTCTTCGAAATCGATGCCCTCTTCCTATTTAAATCCCTTAGCTACAAGTCGTGCTTTATTACGAATTACAGTATTGACTTCATTTTTTTATTCTTCCATAACCACTTTAGATTGATGACATTCTTTCGAAAGGGTTTGTCGACTAGTTCCCAGACTTTGAGTCTGTCGAATTGATGAAGCTCTTCCTGCATTGTCTTGATCCATGCATGATCAGCCATTGCTTCCTTAATTTTTGTTGGATCAGCAGTACACATGGTGAGCGCGAACATGCACATTTCAGGATATATAGCAAGTTGTCATCTTGTTTGCACAGGCTTTTATGGATATCCACAAACTTTTCTAACGGGTGATTTTTGGTCCAATGGTAGTCAGAATGGTGTCTTTGGTAAAACGTATGCATGTTTAAAGTATCAATATTGTGTGAGGAAGACTCAGTAACTTCTTGTACCAGTGTATAAAAAGGATTGATAAATTCATATGGTTGAAACTGTGCATCTGCTGCTTGATCAGTGTTGGTTTCCTCAGCATTGACATTTGTTGGAGTGGTCGGTTCTAATGTAGGTTGAACATTCAATGTAGGTTGTGTGTCTTGTTGTTGAGAATTATCAGAGAGAGCGGAAGACTTTAACACACTTTGATTTCCTGCAGTAAAGTATTCTTCATACATAGGACTGAATAGTAAATCCAACTCTTGTACTGATGTATCTGTCTTATCTGTTGGAGGAACAACCTTTGGAACCAGCTTTGAACTTGATAGTTCATTGTTGTGGTCTTGAATTCCGGGTTCTGAACAGTTGTGATCAGAATCTTTTGTAGTTGGGGCGCGAGGTCAGAGTTGTCATAGTCTGACGCCATTTGTCATTGGGGTGCGAGGCCTAAAATGTTATCATCAGACGTGATTACTGTTTTCATCATATTTGAATTTCTTAAACCCTTAATTTCTGAGATATCAATCTTTTCAGCAACCAAACTCTAAGTCTTTCTTTCTTAGGATTGAGAGATATACCTACACTTAAGTTAAGAGTACATGCACGGACATCAAGAGTTTGTTCGTATTCATATGGGTTATATCTTCATTTGAACCATTTGGGGGTTCACTATCAACCTTGGTTGTGCTAGAGGTGAATATATTTCTAGTAGGAACCCACCTTAGACCAACAGTCTTGAAAATTCTACCCGTCGGTTTCCACCTAAGATAAGATCTAGGAGTCGTTGTTTTCTCATGCATAGTGAACTTCGTTTGGTAGAAAACCTATGTCTTGTAGGGATCTGTCTTTCTGGTTTCTTTGCAACACTTATTTGCTCTACGGGTTTGTATCTTTTTGTTGTCTTATGGGATGGTACCTTAGCACGTGAGTTAACCTCATTCAGGAATTTTGTTACATAAGCATCATGATTTGCATTAAAAACACAGTTCTTATATGTCGAGCAAACAAAGTGTTTTGAGTCAGAGAAATTTCTAGAACTGCCAGAGTGTTCAGCCATGAGCACAGGATTTGTCATTACGCAACTACTCTTAGATATAGGCCAATTCCTAGACGTTTGGTTATTGATCCTAGGTTTTGGGTTGCTACCATTAGCATTATTCTGTGATCTAGCAGAAGGCATCACACTAGTTTTTAAGTTCCTATCTCTTTCTTGTGTCTTTTTCTTAGCTTCCTCTAGATAGTGATTATGAACCATGTCATTTGAACTAAATCTTGGCATGTTCTTTGAACTATTCCTATATTCGCTAGATGCAATCACGTGATTAGGTTTTAAAAAAGCAGATTCTCGAATTTAGGCAAATAATGAGCAGTGACTGGTTTTGATAAATCATTTTTCACATCAACTTAGGAGGCAAACCATGGTTTTGAAATTCTAGGTCGTTCAGACTTAAATGTTGTTGGTTGTCTAACAACTGATTGGTTTTTGAGTGGTTGTAAAACTAGTTTCCCCAAGATTGATGTTTCACACCCCCCCCCCCCCCCCCCCCATTTCCAGTATCCACATTATTTCCCTATTTACTTTTCTTAATTTGTTTTTCAATGCTGCATTCGCAAAAACCTTTTCCTGAATTTGAGCTTTTAAATTAGCATTTTCAATAGACTTTTTGTTTAGTTGAGCAATTAGAGAGTCATTCTGGTCTTTGGTCTAAACTCGTATCTTTTTGATAGAATCATAAAGATCTTTGTAAGTCTTTTTCAAATGCTTATTTTCCTTAAGTAATGTAGCCACACTATATTCCAATTCGGTGTTTATTGTTTCAAAATCATCAATATCCTTTTTAACTTTGGCTTCATTACTTTTTGCTTTCAAAAGTTGACCCTATTGCCCTGATTTAAAATATTGTTTTACAATTAAAGTTCAAGATTAATGCATTGTGCTTCCATTCTTAAAAAATCTTTTTGAAATTGGGCAACGGCCCTTTTAAGACAAATATTTTCAGACTCGAGAGATTAGTTTGAAAGTTTGGTTGTTTTACTATCATTTAATGAAACAGTTAAAGGACGTTTGTCATGACATTGTTCAGCATTCTGGTCAATCCTTTCTTTATTATTGGATTTGGGTTGCACAATATTATGTTATCCTGTAGCAAATACATTATTATCGGCAGTCAATTGTACCTCAGCCATTGGCTCTTCATCGTATATAGGTCTAATATCTGCATCATCAGCATTTATATCATTTTGTATCTTGCTTTCCTGATTCTGTCCTACTACTTTCCGTGTTAAGCAAACTAGCATCCAATGCTTTAATCGTATCAACCTTTCCCTCTTTTGCCTGCATCTGTCTTTCATTCACCCTATTGTCATACTCTCTTTTATGCAGTTCTCTTTCATCAATTGACTTCTTAATAGATTCCATATGTTGGATCGGTGTATCATGGAATTGTTGAACCTCGGTTTGAGTGTATGCTAGAAAGTACTTGCGTGTCATTAGACCATCATCATCATCCAAATAAAATCATAAATTGATGAACTTCTTTTTTTGGGTAAAGGGTTACCCCGATAAAGTATATTAAAACCAAAAAAGTTAAATACAATTAGAATGTGGCTGAAGTACCACATTAACCTCAAGCAAAACAGCTTGACAAACACCTAAAACAAGTGCTTATGATATGCCATAAACACTTACAACTCTAAAGACAACTAATTGCAACTAGAACAAAAGACTCAAATGAAACAAGCTAACTAGCAGCAACCGTTAAAGATGAACTTCCACTGGTTTTTGTATTTGGAAATAAATTAGTCGTTTCATCATACACATTTTCAACATCTTCCTCTTCATCTTCTTCTTCATTCAAGGCAGAATAAGAATTAGACGTGATGATATTATCGTTCCTAGAAGAATAACTTGTATTCTTTGACATAGTTGTCGACTTAGATGCATTACTCTCTGATGACATCAAATAACGTCTAATTTATAGCATCATTTATCCCATGTAATTAACCCATTTTGTATAGTTATTGCAAAGAATTGTTACTTAATCGTTTATATTTAAGAATTGCAGTAATTACGGAGTACTTGGTGAATATTAGCAAAAGGCACACATTCTGAAGCTTAAACAAAGATATTTTGAAGATTACTATTCTAACAATCAATACGCCATATTCATCAAGGAAGATACGGCGTATCCGTGCCTGCACTCACCAAAGACCATGAAGGAAACAAGCTTAATATGCCGTATCCAGAGAAGACTAATACGTCGTATTTGAAATATAGTATGTGAAGATTCTGTAAGATATCAAGCGTGGTTCATACTCCAAGAAACTCCAATACGCCGTATCCAATCCCTTGGATACGCCGTATCGAACCGACTTCCAGACCTTATAAATAGACGACCCTAAACTCAGTTTTAGGTATGCAAGTGAATCCCTAAACCACCAAGTCGACCAAGAGACGAATAAAGGAGCCTAGAAGGTCAGAAAAGAGCCTCAAGATCATAGGAAAACTCTTGTAATCTTCGCGCAACCGAATACGCGTTCGATTAAGGTTTCTTTATTTTAATCATTCATATATCAAACCGTGTGTATTTTTACAATGACTATTGGCTGATACCTTTAGGTATCAGCCATGTTTATGAAGATCTAATGTTTGGTTTGTTTATCTTGATTGCTTAATTTATCGTTGATTGTTGATTATGTTTATCAATTTATACTTGTTTACGTGCTTAAGTATGTGACCTATCATTCAACTGGGTCTAGTCCTACATATTTAATGCGCTGCAACTTCGGTGTTGTTTGGGCATAGGCTAAGAGTCCGGGATAGCTCTCCATATTGCAATTTATATATCTAGAATCATAGGATCACAAATATTGACCTATCTTTGCCCTTTGATTGTGAGCTTAGTTGAGCCATAAGGTGACCTTGGTACCAACGAGTACGTTCTAATCAATTGGTAAGGACTCGGACAGTGGACTACTAGTATATAAAGAGTCGTTAAGAAGTAAGTGGGTAAAGTCTCCATGAGCTAGAGTTTAGTAAGAGCACCATTACTAATCCCTAAGATAGATTATAATCAGGTAATAAGGATGCTTTATGCGGATGCTTTATTTGTGACATAATTAATGTGTCTAGATCTTAGGAAGAAGTACTACCTAAGTCTATGATATGCCCTTCGAGATAAGACAATCATTGCACTAATAAACAAACCTGCGTTTTATCAAAATATTCATGGTTGATACGTTTTCCTTACATTAGTTTTTGACCGCTTCTCTATCGTTTGTTTGTCTTCTTGTGTGTGTTTATTGCTTTACTTGTCATCAAAACCTTAGGTTAGATAACTAAACTGCGTGCAGTCTCTCGGCTGAAACCCCTTATAATTAGTTTAGGGTTTAACTTAGGTTTAAATAGAATAATTTTAGTACTACATATATAACTTAAAATATGATAAACTTAGAGTTATTAACGCTCTCGCTCTTAGTGATTGACACCCTACTTACCACGAAACTCCATCTAACCGGGTACACTGCCCGTTAAAGTGTTGTTTTTAGGTATAGTCGGCATAAAATAAATAGTAAAACTTGATACAATAATAACACCTACACAAAGACACATTAAGTTTTTGGCGCCGTTGTCGGGGAGTGAAGTTGTTTAATTCTAATTTATTAGTGTTTTAGTTTAGTTTAGATTAGTTTAGATTAATTTGCATATTTGCGTGTTTGTTTTTGTGTGTTTGATTTTCTGCATTGTATATTTTTGCGTATTGTGTGTTTGTGTGTTTTCTGCATTATTCAAAGTACGTTGTAATGTTTTTCAAACCAATACGGCATATTCAATTTATTGGATACGACATATAAATTGTTTTTCAAACCAATACAGCGTATTCAACTCTATCATCAATACGGCGTATTCAGTTTACTGAATACGGCGTATTCAGTTTACTGAATACGGCGTATTAAGCTATTTGACAGTTTTCTTTCCTAGCAAATTTATTACAGGTAAATATGGACGACCCCAACATAACTATAGAAGAATACATCAGGCCTGAGGAAGAAAAAGCTTGTAGGCGTGGTAAGGTGTATAACTGGGAAACTGCTACGTATGGTAAGATCTGGGATAATAAAGACGTTCACGACCTCAGATCCGTTGAAACTGAATTCCCAGTTATAGTCTTTAACGACACGTTAACATCTAAAGCAACACTCTCGTGTGATCCTACGGTAAGTTCTCTAAACGACAATGAAATTGACTTTAGAATATTGTTTAACGAATCCGACGATGAAGATTATACGGCAATTTATGACAAAAATTCATTTTTCTATAAAATAATTTCTATCAACGATTTGAAAACAAATTCAAAAAATGATAATGAAAAAGTCAATATGCCATCGTTTCCGTCACCCGAGCCTACGCTCAGTTGTTTTGATGATTTAGACTTCTTTAAAGATTTTGAGAATGAATTTCCAGCCATTGTTTACAATGATGCACTAATTTCTAAATCAGATTTCTTAACTGAACCTACTTTAAAGCCTCAACATATCGATGAATTTGATTTGAAAGATGAAACATCATTGTCTGAATGTGATGAAGAGGAACAAAACATTTTACACTTTAATGATCTATTCTCTTTTAACATAGTTTATCCTAATGATTCAAAATTGGATAAGGACAATGATGATGATAAAGTCGATATTAAACACTCTTCGGGGGATTTATCTGTCAAACCGTTACCCGATGTAATAAATACCGATGATGGTGCCTATGCACATGCTTCAAATAAGCTTTTGGAAGCAAGTCATGATACATCTAATAAATTTTTCAAAACTGAAACTTTTATTAAGGAATTAAATTTTAATATCATGACTTGGAATCATCTTAACAAAGGGATGTCATTCATTTTTCTAATCAAGAATTTGTATGTGCCATTTGGCATCCCGTTCAACCCCAAATTGTTTTATAAGGATGGGATTAAATTGGGGCAAGTCTAACTTAAAGACTTTTCTGTAAACAAAAGTGCTTGCTGGGAGACAACACGGAATTTATTTTTCTGTTATCGAGTCTGTCTTCCCAGACTGTCTATACGGCGTATCCAAACCCCATGGATACGGCGTATTGACCTTCTGGATGTTATCCAGTCTTTATTTTTAGCACAGTCTATACGGCGTATTCGTTAAACGAATACAGCGTATTCGATACAGGTATCAATACGGCGTATCCTGGGGGAATGGATATGGCGTATCGACTTCATGTACAGTTTTAGGTTTAAATTTCGAGTCTAACCAAACGAATACACGGAGATAGAATTGCATTTGTTTTCTGAGAATTTACACAGGACCTCGTGAAGGGAATCCAACGTATATTGGTGAAGTATCTACAAGTCTGGAAGTGTTGGAGTCTTGATACCTCAAGATGGCTATTCAACACGAATTCTTGCTCAATAAACTCAACATGGAGAATCTACCGAGCAAATATCAGGGGAGTTTCTCATTCTAATTCTTTTTAATTCCTGTATTTAATGTTTTATCTATACAACGAGGACGTTGTATAATTCAAGTGGGGGGATGGAATTAGAATGTTTACTTGTCCTAATTTTCACACTAAAATGCTTAAATTATGCTCAAATTTAAAAAAAATTCAAGCATACTTTTGTGAAATTACTTGATACATAACCCGCACACAATAACCCTTGTTAGATATTGTGAGGATTTAACCTTATCCGTTTCCAAATGTTTACCCAAATTCCACAAAATATGAGTGCCGGTGATGTAGTAGACTTTAGAACTTGGCTTGGTATATCTATTCGAGACCGCAGTGATAAGTACTATGGATTTAGATGGAGTAACTTGTTTAAATTGGTAAATTTTAGGATTACACCCAAATCGCCTTTACATGTTGCTTATTAACTAACTACACTGGTTAGTTAACCCCCGTATAAACCCTTTGTTTACTCTCACTTTAAGAGTAAGATACCTCTAGAACAACCTGTAGAGCCAATCCTTTAGGAACTACACCAATTATTTGTTTCGTTACACCTTTACACCTTAGCCTACCCTGTTAGATTAAGTTTATTTTACAGTTGCTAGTTGCTTAAAAGTGTAAAGTTTGTATTTTCCGAGTCTTGTGTCAAAATTTTCTATCTTTGGTACGGTTGGAAGAAATTTGCACATTGCAAACGGGAATGTATAAAGTAGTCAAAACTCATGTATTTTTACTACCAACGCAATTATTGGTACATCCAAAGAACGAGAAATTATCGAAGGAATTATCCGGAATTATTATGATCATAAAGATGGTGAGATTACACCGAGTTTCGTAGTATAGTGTTAGCAAAAAAAATAAAAAATAAAAAAATGAAAAAATTAGAAAAATCGCAACAAAAAAAGAAGAAAGAAAGTTTGAAGATAATCGTTTCGCAACTACCGAAGGAATTACACGAAGGATCGATTATTCGTTGATACAAATCGACGATGTAGAGTATTGTATAAAGTAGAAGATATCGCCACTTGCCTTATAAAGTAGGATGTTTGGGAAGTTGACCGTTACGGGAACGCCAACTTAGGTTGTTGTTTTTTTATCTATGATCAAGATGTTGTAAATAGTTGTGTATTTATCATGGTAACAATAGGTAAAAAGTGTCTAGCAACTTGTATTTTAGACTTAATCTATTTGTTTCGTAATTTTTATTTAACAAAAATTTATTTCCCTTTCCTAATCATTAATAAGGTTTTACGCGAATGAGGATGTGATCGAGCGTGCATGTCTATTCGGTCGTTACAGCCATGTATGCATGTCTCAGATGCCTTCTTGGTTTATTACTATTGGTGAAAGTTAGAAGATCTATACCCTATATTACTCTACTATTCCTACTCTTTAGCTTATTCGAGGTGGGAGTGAGCAGTCACATGTGTCTATCTCGTCGTTACGGGTGTGTATGTATGGTCTTTGTCGCCCTCTTAGAATATTGGTATCGATAAAGATTAGTTAGAGTAATCAACCCTAAGTCTTCTCATATAAACTCATATTTATCTTTATAAACTTGTTACTCCTTAGCTTTAGCGGTGAAGATGTGTATCATTGCCAAGATTATGATAGAATACTCGTCACGACCGAGCAATGAGCGAATTAGTTACATGTTACCACATAGATTAGTTGAGTGATTTGAGTGTTTTCATCTTCCTATTTCGTGAGGTGTTTGGTTGTGTATTTGTAATAGATCAAATAAATGCTTTAACGGAAAATATCCTTAGGGATACATTTTTATAAACTTCTAAAGGCTACTTGAGGACAAGTAGGATTCAAGTGTGGGGATATTTGATGACATCAAATAATGTCTATTTTATAGCATCATTTATCCCATGTAATTAACCCATTTTGTATAGTTATTGCAAAGAATTGTTACTTAATCGTTTATATTTGAGAATTGCAGTAATTACAGAGTACTTGGTGAATATTAGCAAAAGGCGCGCATTCTGGAGCTTAAACGAAGATATTTTGAAGATTACTATTCTGACAATCAATACGCGGTATCCATCAAGGAAGATACGGCGTATCCGTGCCTGCACTCACCAAAGACCACGAAGGAAACAAGCTCAATACGCCGTATCCAGAGAAGACCAATACGCCGTATTGGAAATATAGTATGTGAAGATTCTGGAAGATATCAAGCGTGGTCCATACTCTAAGAAACTCCAATACGCCGTATCCAATCCCTTGGATACGCCGTATCGAACCGACTTCCAGACCTTATAAATAGACGACCCTAAACTCAGTTTTAGGTATGCAAGTGAATCCCTAAACCACCAAGTCGACCAAGAGACGAATAAAGGAGCCTAGAAGGTCAGAAAAGAGCCTCAAGATCATAGGAAAACTCTTGTAATCTTTGCGCAACCGAATACGCGTTCGATTAAGGTTTCTTTATTTTAATCGTTCATATATCAAACTGTGTGTATTTTTACAATGACTATCGGCTGATACCTTTAGGTATCAACCATGTTTATGAAGATCTAATGTTTGGTTTGTTTATCTTGATTGCTTAATTTATCGTTGATTGTTGTTTATGTTTATCAATTTATATTCGTTTACGTGCTTAAGTATGCGACCTATCATTCAACTGGGTCTAGTCCTACATATTTAATGCGCTGCAACTTCGGTGTTGTTTGGGCGTAGGCTAAGAGTCCGGGATAGCTCTCCATATTGCAATTTATATATCTAGAATCATAGGATCACAAATATTGACCTATCTTTGCCCTTTGATTGTGAGCTTAGTTGAGCCATAAGGTGACCTTGGTACCAACGAGTACGTTCTAATCAATTGGTAAGGACTCGGACAGTGGACTACTAGTATATAAAGAGTCGTTAAGCAGTAAGTGGGTAAAGTCTCCATGAGCTAGGGTTTAGTAAGAGCACCATTACTAATCCCTAAGATAGATTATAATCAGGTAATAAGTATGCTTTATGTGGATGCTTTAATTGTGACAGAATTAATGTGTCTAGGTCTTAGGAAGAAGTACCGCCTAAGTCTAGGATATGCCCTTCGAGATAAGACAATCATTGCACTAATAAACAAACCTGCGTTTTATCAGATTATTCATGGTTGATACGTTTTCCTTACATTAGTTCTCGACCGCTTCTCTATCGTTTGTTTGTATTCTTGTGTGTGTTTATTGCTTTACTTGTCATCAAAACCTTAGGTTAGATAACTAAACCTCGTGCCAGTCTCTCGGGCTGAAACCCCCTTATCATTAGTTTAGGTTTAACTTATGTTTAAATTAGATTAATTTAGTACTAACATAGATAACTAAAATACTTATAAACTTAGATGTTAACGCTCTCGCTCTTAGTGATCGACACCCTATTTACCATGAAACTCCATCTGACCAGGTACACTACCCGTTAAAGTGTTGATTTTAGGTATAGTCGGCATAAAATAAATAGTAAAACTTGATACAATAATAACACCTACACAACGACACATCACCTTATTAGTAGCTCCCTTCTTTGGTGCGCTTGTATTCGCCTTTGGCTCATATCTAACATTTGGTTTAACCGAAGAACTAGCAAACTGACCACCATTAGTTGACTTGGATTTACCTTTCCTCTTCTTCTTTTTACCCACCGTTTGGAAACCATCACTTGTCTTCTCAATAGTAGGAGTAACAACATTAGAAGTAGCAACAATAGGAGGACTTGCCACCTTTTTAGGGCAATGGTCATGAACATGACCAAATATCTTACATATATCACATCTGGGCGACCTCTATTCATACTCAACACAAAATGTTTTTTTAATGAAATCATCCCTAGTAAGGGAAGGAATACCAATAGTAACAACATCTACGAGGTCAACCTCTGAATTCACCTCAATTAAGCACCGAGCAAAACTACTCCTACCCTACGAATCATTACACATGGAACTTGTGTATAAATCAAGCATAATAGGTTTACCAATGAATGTAGCAATTAAACTAATACCATCCTCTTCAAAAACTTGAATAGGGACATCATGCAATTTAACCCATATCGGAATGCGAGTCAATTTTCTTTAAGCAATCTAGTATCCATTGACCATTTCTTGAGAATGATTGGAGAATTGCGTATCAACCAAGGACCACCCTCCTAAACAGCTTCTAATCCAGCCCATGAATCAAATTTAAAGAAAAAGAAGCCTATGTTATTCATCATAATCCTTTTCAGCCCATGTTTCGCCCAATTGTTTCTAGCATAGTATTCAACAACCGGAAACGCCATTCTCTTTCCAATAAAGTAACCATATAAAGTGTGTTCAAAACGAGTACTAACCTTTTTGACAACTTTACGGGGAATAGAGATATTAACACCATCAAATACGAGATCAGCCACCAGGAGACGAAAGTTAGAATTAACTTTTGGTTGATCCTTAGCACTAGCACCCGCACCTCCAACATAGGATGTTGACTCGGTATTGATGTTCACATACTAAACAATAGGGTCACTAGGTATTGTGGATTCATTAATATTAAGATTTGTTGAATCATTTACATGCGAAACCTTACAAGGGATCACATCAACATTAGTATTATCAGCCTTAATTGAATTACATATAGTACCTAATGCATCCATGATTGCCATACGTTCATCATTAGTCATCCTGGATAATAACTCATCATGTTTACCAGCTTTAATACTCTTAATTAACAAGTACAAGTCACCAACAGTTGTTAATGGAACTCCAAAAGTGGCAGCAACATCAACATTATACAGCCCGCGGGGCATGTTAATAGTAGCAGTAGGAGAAACCAAATGAGAAGAGTTACTCACCTTTAGACTTCCATCATCCCTAACATCCTTACGATGCTCCATAATAGCATAACCAAATCAAATCAAACCAAAAAACCCTAGAAAACCCTAAACTAATAAAACAAGAAGAACGACAGCAAGTAACTTTGAGATCCATGTCAATCCCGATTGAAACTCTCAACATAGACTAAGGAATCAAAATAAACCACAAGGATAAAGCAAACCGACTTACATCATGAATGGAAATAATTAGCAACGATTAAATAGTAAACCCTAACTACATAAAGAACAAAAAACGGTTTAACCTAAAATGAAACCCAAATAGTATGACACGAACCAAATAAAAAACGAGATATAGCAGATATAATCAGTGATTATATTACATATACTCAATCGTTATAGTGGTTCTTAAACAAGCCTGAAAAAGAAATCGAATTGAGACAGCCACCATTATTCGCCCGCACATAGAGAGAGTTTTTTTGAATTAATGAACTTCTGAGACTGTGTCTTGAGTACTCTAAAAGCAGCCATGGATCCAATATCTTGAAATTATTCTTTGTTAAGTTGCTTTTCTAGTTGATCCACGTTTAGGAACATTATGCATGTGAAAGTCTGAACATCTTGACAAAAGAGTGACAGAAATGTCCGTTTGAATCCACACTCGGTTCGAGTTCCTTTTAAGTCATTGTTTGAAAGAACCTTGAGGTGTGAATGAAGTAGTCAAAAAGATGCAATGGAACTCTCTTTTGCTTTGTCTTGCATTTGTTTCATCTCTTGTTCATCCGAATCCGAACACGAAGAGAAAGTATCCTTCATTTCCATTTAACCGGGTGTGAAGTGAAAATAACTTTGAAGGATTCTTCGATGATTAGTGAGAGTTGTGTAATTGTGTTGTTGTTTTATTTGTTTTAGAGTTGTGTTTTTGTTGGAATTAAAGTGTTTGAGATTAGTTTTGAGTTTACAAGTAAATCTGAACAACTCGCCTGTTTAGTGAGTCAAATTGTCTGATGAATAAGAGTCAAATCGCCTGATAAGAGTACCAAACCGCGAGATTTACTGAGTAAAATCGCGTGAAGATTGAGCTCAAACTGCTTGATAATCTTTGTCAAATCATCTGAAATACTAACTCAAATCGCCTGAATATGTGACTCAAATTGCTAGAAAAATGAGCTCAAATCGCTAGAAAAATTAGCTCAAATCGCTGCAAAAGTGAGCTCAAATCGCTGGAATAGTTAGCTCAAATCGCTGGAAATGTGAGCTCAAATCGCTGGAATAGTTAGCTCAAATCGCTGGAAATGTGAGCTCAAATCGCTGGAAAAGTGAGCTCAAATCGCCAAAAAAGTTAGCTCAAATCGTTGGACAAGAGAGTGTGGAAACTAGAAGGGGGGTTGAATAGTTTACCGGTTAATTTGCGTTTTAAAACTTTGCTTATAAAACACTAGATTCGAATATATGCAAGATTAACCAACGATATGAACAACTAATGTATCTAACTATTTGCAACACAATCACAACACAAACATTAAATATAAGAGTAAGTAAAAGATGAGGTAAGAGATAGAACAATCAAACCACAACACCAAGAATTATAGTGATTCGGCTACAAAGCTCTTCTTCACCCTACTCCACTCTCCGAGTATCCGACTCGAGATTTCACTATGTTAACAAGCTCCCTTTAGGCGGAGAAAACCGTTTACACGTCGCTTACGTTATTTTTCGACACTAAGCTAAATGTCGAGTCCTAATCTTAGCTAGAACCAATATACCACTTCACAAATGTATTTTAAGGACTAAAATACTAACCGACACATGATCAACACAATCGGATTTATGCACTATCCGATTTTACACACAAACGCACAATCAAGAAAATAGAGTTTTGGATCTTAAAAGAATAGAGGAGAAATCACTAATCTATAACACTTCGTTTCTTGGCGAATACGAGTGTTCTTCTCTTGCACTTGATAGAAGAAGGAAGAAGGTAGAAGATGAGATTTGATCACTTGAAACAAGATTAAACTATGTTAGTGATCAAGAGATTTAGAGAGAGAAAGAAGATTTTAGTGAGAGAAAGTTATCTGAAAAATTCGTGCTAAGAGGTATGAAAATCTGCAGGGAATAGTGTAGTATTTATAGCCAGGAAAAACCAACGTCTCCTGTGGGCGGTCCCAGATATATCCGGGGGTCGTCCTGCCTATCAGGGGTAGACACTCCTATTTTTGTCTTTTTGTAAGGAAGGTTAAAACTAATGTGGAACCTTCTATTTTAGGGGGAAAATCATATTCAAATTTTTATAATTAAATAAAATATATCTTTTATAAATAAAAATATTTTGTATATTTTTATTGTTGTAAAAATACTTTTGTAGAAATGTAATGGTTAAAAAGATATTTTCTTGATCACTAATCATGTTTAATGATTTGTTTATTTATACCTTAAGTGATTTATGTCGAAATGGAAGTTTATGATTAATAACACGTAAACGTTTTATTTTTATCATAAATGTTTTTACATTTTGTCATCTTCAAAACGTAGAGGAGTCAAAAAATATAAATAACGTTTTTAGGAATTATTTGTATTAACAATCTCTTCTTTTTTGATGATGACAAAATATAAACTCATTTTAGATAAAAATAAAATTTTGCAAGTTATTAATGAGTTTTATTCCATTTCTTCCCTTTTTTGTCGAATCCAAAAAGGTTGACCGCCGAGTAGAGAAGAAAGAAATCGACGATGCCAAGACTCCCCCTTGATGTATACTCCCCCTTGTTTGGGGCACCAAGGGATCGAGCTTATGGGATTTTGCTACAAAATCGATTTAGAAATACAAGTGCAAGAAACATTTCTAATAAGTAGCAATAATTACAACAAATATATTCATGGCTATATAGAAGAGAAATAGCCATCTAAAACATAATGCATACAAATAACCCATAATGATAAAAAGTCATTCATTCATAATACTAAGGCAAATTCATACATGAAAGTATGAATATTACAAGACTAGATTTAAATAAAGAAGACATAATCATAATAGCGTTCTAAGTACTACATAAAGCCTAGATGATTCTTGAGCATAGATAATGGCTTTGGGCAAAAAGGTTCGGTGAAAAAATATTTAGAAGCATTGAGAATGTTTTAAGGATGAGGTGGAGAAGGTGATGCAATGGCGGAAGTAAGAAGAAACTCAAGGTGAGCAAACATTAAATTCATCTCATCCCTAAGAGAAAGAATGAGATTTCGGTTATGAAAACAACAAAGACAATTTACGCCATGATAGTCAAACATGTTGAAGTAAATAGGATGACCCATGAGAGGTGGTTGAGGTGGTGGTTGTGGTGAAGGTAGTGAAGGGGTATAAAGAGTGTGATCAAGACGAGTGAGTGGTGACAAGAAAAGAGTGATATCTAAAGAAGGATGACTTTAAAGTGGAAGTGGATTTGAAGGTCTTGGAGGAGCATCCATGATATCATCAAGAAAGGGATTGGATGGTTAAGGAGAGGGTGTGTCATTAGATGAAAGAGGTGAAGATTGAGGTTTTGACTCAAATGAGGAAGAAGTAGTGCCAAAGGTAGATGATGTATCTTTGGTTAATGGAGTTTTTGATGGTGCATTTGGGAGAAGGTGTGGTAGTGCCATATTCTTCACTAGTTAAGTCCACAAAGAGTTATCTTGGTAGGATGATGGTTAGTTTGATTTTCTTAGAGGGATTAGATGAGGAGGCTTGGGTGGAAGCCATGGAAGTAGAAGAAAAATGAAGAAGATGATGAGGAGCATGGTAAATGTGATTATTTAACTAGGATGAGTGGGATTAATGAAGTAAAGCATGAGAATAAAGGAAAGAGATTCCAAGAATGGTTTAGCAAAATATAGAAAGATAGCTGGGCCTAGGAAGGGAGATAGTCAACTGCACAGAAAATAAAGAGAAACACAGTGAAAAATCTCGTGACCCTGATGGCGGTCCCTTAAATAAGAGGCAGGTCCCAGATATATTTGAGGGCCGCCAGGTATTTAAGGGGGTCGTTTTCTGGAGGGACAAATTTTTTCCTTATTTTTCTAGATTTTTAAACCCGTGCATAGAATGTTACCCTAAGTTTTCCCTTTTTAGCCAATCCTATTACCTCAAGAATCATATAATACTTCCAAAATCTCAAATGCATAGGCTAGCTAATCTAAATTCTATTTGGGAAGCAAGTATAGGCATCTCATCAAACAAATAAGTAAGCATGCATAATATCATAATTATATAATAGAGAGCATATTGTGTCAATTTGCATGCAAACAAGTTTAGGATGATAAAATGGAACGATCATCCAAGGCAAATTATGTTACCTAAACTAAAGACTAAGAATCCTACTGTATAAACCATAATTTTAAATAATAAATAATAAGTAATAAGTAATAAGTAATTAGTATTAATCATAAATAAATTATCTTTAGCAATTTTCCAAATTGCTCACTTCTTCTTCTTTCCCCTCAACAAATTCTTGATGCCCCTCCCGATTGACCTTATTCCACCACATTTCTCATCTCGCAATTGGAATTGACGATTTAAAATTTTGGTTTAGCGAATATAGAATTCTTCCATGTTTGGGTCAACATTGTTTGAAAAGATTTGAGGAATGTCATTTGACACCGAATTGACAAAATGAGTCGAGGAAGGAGTGCTTGCACGCGAGGTCCGTTCCTCATTTCCATCATTATCATCATTGTTGGGATGAGAGGAGGATGGTTGACAGAAGGCGGATGAATAAGAAGTGGAGGAACGACCTCTTCTCGTGTCATAATCCTTTCGAGTCTTTCACTCTTGTTGAGCGATAAGAGGATACATGACACGATCGTACCAGACGTAACAATCGTTTGACAACTCGAGACACTCGGACATGACATATTTAAACAACCGAGTTAATAACATATTGTATGGTAGAATTAACCGAGGTTGTTTGGTGACAAACTTCATTGGTTTTGCAATAAAGTAAGCAAGATTATATCGCTCGGACCTAGCAATATTGTAAAGCATGTGACTTATGACATCAAATAACGTATCTTTTATAGCATTATTTATCCCATGTGTATAACCCATTTTGTATAATTATTGCAAGAATTATTACTTAATTGTTTATATTTAAGAATTGCAGTAATTATGAAGTACTTGGTAAAGATTAGCAAAAAGCACGCATTCTGGAGCTTAAACGAAGAAATATGAAGAAACTGACTCTGACATCCTTCACAAGAAACCACAAAGATACAAAGCCCAATACTCTGTATCTAAGAGAACTCTATATGCCGTATTCAAGATAAAGTAATAAAATATTCTAGAAGATATCGAACGTGGTCCTTACTCCAAGAAACCCTTGATACGCCCTATCCATCTCTCTCGATACGCCGTATCGACCAAATTCTAGACGGTATAAATAGAAAACCTAGAAACGGGTTTTCAGTGTGCTTGATCATATTTTTGATACCTTAACCATAAAATTCGATTTTCAAAAGACAAGAAGAGCAAAAGAGGTCAAGCAAAGCTACTAATTCCATAAGAAACACCTTGTAATCTCCTATATTCTTATAATTGTTCAATTTTTTGTATCATTCGTTTAACTCGGTTAGTTTACCTTGGTTGGATTATTACTTTTGTATTGATTATGATGATTAAGGGCTAATACCCTTGGGTATTAGCCATGATTATGAAGATTTAAATGTTTGGTTTGTTTATATCGAATGCTTAATTTATCGTTGATTGCTTGTTTATGTTTATCAATTTGTACCTGTTTACATGCTTTTGTATGCGACCTATCATTCAACCGGAGCTAGTGATACCGACCAAGTTAGCTAGATGCCAGGATGGCTCTCCATATAGTGATTTATATATCTAGATCAATAGGGCCACAATTAATGCCCTATCTTTACCTTTGGGATATGTGAACAAGTTGGACTAGCAGGTGACCTAGTATCAACAAATAACGTACTGATTCTTTTGGTAAAGACTTGGACAATGGACTACTTATTTATAAATTGCCATTAAGCAGTAAGTAGGTAAAGTCTCTATGAGCTAGGGTTTAATAAGATCACCATTATTAATCACCTAAGATAGATTATAATCAGCAAATAGGATGCTTTATGCGGATGCGTTTAATTGTGATAGAATTCTACGTGTCTAGGTTTTAGGAAGAAGTCTCGCCTAAATCTTGGAATGATATGCCGCCTCGAGATAAGCACTCATTGCACTAAATAAACAAACCAACGTTTTAATTGGATTAATCATGGTTAGTACAATTTTCTTATATTTGGCTAGACCACTCTTCTATCTTTTGTCTGTTTGCTCGCGTGTGTTATTGTGTCTTAAATTGATCTAAGTTACCACAAAACATGTGCCATTCTCTCAGGCTGAAAACCCCCTTATCCGTTAGAATTAGGATTAACATAGGTTTAGCATACGTTTAACATAGAATAGAATTAACATATTTTAAATTAACTTAGTTTAGTTAACCAAAATATTGGTAAAATAAAAGATTAGTTCTCGCTCTTAGTGATCGACGCCTTACTTATCACGAAACTCCATCTGATCGGGTACACTGCCCGTTAAAGTGTCGTTTTAGATAAAGTCAGCAAAATATAAATTTAAAACTTGACTTTTATTTGATATTTTGGTTTTTAACATTAGATTAACTTAACCTTTAGGATTGGTGTAATTTAGATTAGTGTAAAATTTTGTAAAATTCTGTATATTTGTGTATTTGCTTGTATATTTGTTTATTTGTGTATGTGTTCTAAATGTTTTCTATACACCATTCTGGTCGATAACATGATACGACGTATTCACTCCAATTGGATGCGGCGTATCTAACTTTCTTATCCAATAGAGCGTATTCATTCAATAGACTGATATGGCGTATTCAGATCAACTGAATACGGCATATCAATCGTCTGATATGGTAACAGAGAAGTTTTTCATACTCGAACCTAAAGCTTATAATTCTATATACACCTTTTTTCCAACTGGTTCTACTGATAATTTTCTGGTTATTTTCGGTAACAATGACAAAGGTGATTAAGGGAGAGTTCGAGAATCTTGGATTTCTCGAGATCAATGACGATTTGTTCGCTTGCAATACACAAGTTGGAACTCTTTGTGATGAATTCAACCGATTAAGCATAATTGATAACGACTTGTTTACCTATGAAACTGAAGTTCCTAAACCTTCCCGATGCGATAAACAAACCAGTAACCCAACACATAATGATCTCGAAGAATATAAAAGGAAAATAAGTTATGATGAATGCGAAAAGATTTATGCTGAAGTTGTGATCTTCATTAACAAAAGACTAGTGAAGCTTATTGATGTAACCATGGAATAATGGTTGGACCTAAAATATGGGAATCATATGACAATGGATGAAAATATCAAGAAAGGGATGATTAGTACATGGTTGATCAGAAGTTATAAGCTACAATTCGAAGAATACTTGGAGATCATGAAACAAAGGGACACGTATGCACGTGATGTTGATAAGGAATACGACCCATCCAACTTGGTTTTCTCTAAATGGTTCGCCTCAAAATTTTACAACCATTTGGATATGGATTGGTAGACAAAGAATGCGTTATGGGTTTATTGGGCACGAGGTGACGATGAAGTTGAACTTTCTGACGAAGAATCTTCGGATACTGATAATGAAAATCTAATTGATAAGGATGACGTTGTTGAAATCTTTAGGATTGATACTAATGTATTTGACTTCGAGACACCTACGTGCAGAGCTTTCAAGGAATTTAATTATCTTTTACAAATCGATCCAGATGTCCTTACTAAAGATATTGATGGATTTAAAACTTACGAAGAATATAAGGATGACTGGATATATGAGTGGAATGAAGAAATACCATGGGTACATGAAAAACCATAGACAGAAAATGGAGTATGGGAGTAACCCACTCTTGTTGACATTGTTGTGAGCCATTCTTATTCAAGAGTGGACATTCTTAAGTGGCCAACTTGTAGTTGGAAAGATGATGGATATTGCAAAATTCAAAAAAAGGTGGAAAACTTGCCTGGAGCATTTAAAGTTAGGAACACACTCTGATATCAAGATTTGGAGTGGTATGAAGCTTTGGAGGATGACAAACTTAAAGAAGAAGCTTTACTAAACAAATCCATTATGGATGGAATGATTAACGAGGAAGAAGAATCACTTGACAAAACTTGGAAAAAGTAGGACGGATATGAGAATACTACCCATGATATAAAGAAAGAGAAAATGAAGAAGAGCATGAAAATGAAGAAAGATGCGAATTATTTGATAACCCTCGCCAAGAAACACCAGTTTGCAAGATTAGAAGATTTGAGATGATTAAGTATTCATTTGGACAAGATGAAGAGTATGTGGCTATAAAAGAATGTGAATATGATGATTTGACAAAGACCAATGAAGATGCATGTCGGGCATACCAAGAAATCTTTCGTAGCATGGACGAAGGATGGGTGGTGATAAGAGCCGAGTTAAGAATCTGAAGAAAACGTCTAACTTAAAGACTAGCTAAAAGAAAAGTGCTTCCCGGGAGACAACCCGGATTGTTTTTATTTATTTTTATCGAGTCTGTCTTCGCAGACATCAATACGGCGTATCCGTTCCATACCATACGCAGAATTGAATGTATGGACGTTATCAGTCCTTTATTTTTCTGCATTTAAAACTTTATTGTCAGATCTGTCTATACAGCGTATTCTTGCACATGATACGGCGTATTTGGCAGACTAACTCATATTGATACTTTTTACATGTCTTTCTATACGGCGTATCCTGGTTTTGGATACGGCGTATTGACTGCCTATACAGTTTATTTTTTTATGAACCGTATGATACCCGAGATAGGATTTTACATGTTTTTCTATATTTTGCACAGGAACTCGTTGGAAAAAAATAAATCGACAACGTTGGTGAACTATCGATCATCTGGAATCCTATGTGTGTTGTAGTCATGCTGGAATTCAGACGCATTTACAACACACATTCTTGCTCATAAACTCAACTTGAAGAATCTACCGAGCAAAACATCAGGGGATTTTCTCGTTCTAATTCTTTTAATTTCTCGTTTTTAATGTTTTATCTATACAACGAGGACGTTGTATAATTTAAGTGGGGGTGGGAATTAGAACGATACTTGTCTTATTTTTCACATTAAAATGCTAATTATGCTCAAATTTAAAAAAAATTCAAGCATACTTTTGTGAAATTACCGATAACATAACCTGCACACAAAACTCTTATTAGATATTGTGAGGATTCAGCCTTATTCGTTTTCAAATATTTACCCAAATCTCATAAAAATATGAGTGTGTCGGTGATGTCGTAGACTTTAGAACTTGGCTTGGTATATCTATTCGAGATACATATTGAGTAATATGATTTAGATGGCAGTTAGAAATTGTTTAAATAAGGTTAAATTTATAAAATTACAACCCATATAAAAAGACCTTTATATGTTGATTTTATTAACTAAACTTACACTAATTAGTTTAACCATGTATAAAACCCTTTTCTTTACTTCTCATTTTTAGGAGTAAGGTTGATTCGATCTTAATCTAGTCTATTTTAATATATATATATATTTATATTATAATTTATAATATATTATTTATATATATATAATATTTTTTTTATCTATATATTATATATCGAAATATCTCAAATATGTAATAGTAGAGTGTATCCGTCTTGAATAAAAAATTGTCTTGAGACATAACAATAATTTTCTCTCACCGAATGTTCGTATTTTGACGAATTATTATTATAGTTCGTGAAAATATTTTTATTTTTGAATTCTAATCCTAATAATGCAAGGGAAAGCAAATAAAAAGGCACGTTAAACTAGAATTAAAAGCACAATTAAACTCTAACGACAATTAGGCATTTAACGATTAACGACTAACGGACTAACGGACAAACTAAAAATTACCAAATTAAACTCTAAAAACTCAAAATTCAAATTTATTAAACAAAAATGATAAAATTAATTTTTAGAAAAAGAAAATATATTTTTTTGTATTTTTATTATTTTTAAAACTAATTTTAAAACTTTTTAAACTAAAAATTCGATTAAAAATATTAAATGTAAACTGAAAATTGTGAAAAAATTCAGAAAAATACTAGAACTAATAATGAAGGTTTAGGAAGAAAAATAGAGTTCACAGCTTATTTCAATAAGCTGCTAAAATTAAAATAAGCCAATAAGCTAAATCCTAAAAGCTTATAAGAATTAAATGTTGCAATAGGTTTATGAAGAAGTCCCAAGGGCGCGTTGGTAGTGAGTGTGTGTTATGAAGGGAAGGTCACAGGTTCGAACCCTGTGACTTCCTTTTCGAAAAATTATTATTTTTTATTTCCTTTTTGAAAAACAGTTAAACATTAAGCTAAAGTAAGCACTTTTAATAAAACAACTCTTTCTAAAACTTGAAAATAAGCTAGATTAAGCACAAACAAAGTGACAGTTTTGGTTTTAAGATTAAGAGATTTTTAGCAAAAACTGTTTGAACTTTAAAGACTCAATAAGCACTTGGAAAAACAAATAAGCTAAAAACAGATCATTACCTAGACCTAATAAGCACTAGTAACTAGAATTAAACAAACCAAATAAGCTGAACAAGCAGTTAAAGCATTAAAGACAACAGACTTAAAAACTCTTTTAAAGGACTTTTATCAAAGTTTAAGCTAACTGTTAAGGCTAATAAGCAAATGAAATAAGCTAGAAGGCAAAAACAGATCAAGTATGAGACTCAACCAACATGTAAAAACCAAAATTAAGCTAATTATTATAGGAATTAAACTAGAGAATGACAGCTGAAATGGGCAGATGCTACTATTCTTTTTTTGCTTTTTGATATGAAGGACCCTTTTGCAGCAAGATTTTTAGGACTCAAAAACACTTTGGACACACTACAAACTAAAAACAGATGAACATCAGACTCCAATAAGCTAAAGGAAACAAAAATCAACCTAAACTAAGCTAGGAAATGACCTTAAAAGATCTGCAAAAACTGACATTTGATGACTTAACACTCTTTAGACTGATTTTGATCAAAACACTCTAAAGGTTTTTCCTAAGTTTATTGACTCAAAACAGCTTTGTATTGATGCACTAGAAACTCAACTTTGAACTCAAATACTACACCTTAAGCAAGCTTTTGTAAATCTAACAATTAAACATATTTTAAGAACCTATGGAATAGCAGACTTGAGCATTTGATTAAATTGACTTAAGAACTTGACTAAACTTGATTTAAACTTATTAAAACTAACACCTAGACTTAATTAAAACTTGTTAAAACTGTCTTGAGTGCCTAAGGACAGCATGAACACATTTGACCCATTTTAAAACCTTATCCCAAACACTCCTTTAAATTTTGAAAACTTATTTTTAAGCCAAAACATATCCAAACAAGCCTTGATTAGTTAAAACAGATGAAAAACTAAGCATGTTAACAACAAATAAGCAAAAATTTGAGAAAATTAAGTACTGAATTAAGCTAAACAAAATAAGCTGATTAAGCTACTAATTTGGACAGATTTATAAAACTAAATGAAATGATGTAAACTATGAATTTAAGACATACTAAACTAACATTAAGAAAGGTTAAGCACATAAACGAAATAATAAGCACACAATATGCATATTTATAAGCTAAATAAGATAATAAGATTTTGAGAGAAAAAAGTAAAAGTACCTTAATCCCAGCTAAACAGGGATCTAAAATGCTCATTAGAGCTTAGATCTATAAGCTAGCTTAAAACTTAAGCTCTGAATAAGCCCTATAATCCCTTCCCTTTCTGGCTTATCTTCCAAGTGGCTTATTCAGTTTATTTTGGTGAATTCGAATGAACTGCTTATTCAGTTAAGCTATAAGCTAACTTAACTGAATAAGTATTAGCTTTTCTAGTTATGAGAGCTTATTGCTTATTAGGTTATCTCAAAATACATTATAAGCTAGATTATATGATAGTAAAAATAGAATTAACACAATATAAATGAAACTGCAATTTTATTAATAATCAAACGTTTACAATACTATTTAAATGAAATTACAATAATGAAAACACAATAAGCTAATATTTAAGCTAAAAAGACTATGAAGAATCTAGATATCTCTCTATGTGTTGAGGAGGCTCTATTTATAGCAATAAGCAGAAGGATCTAGAGCCTGAGGAGTGTCCCCATCTTTAATCCAAGCCATTGATTCCAAACCACCTCATAATCCATCATTTTGAGCCCTTGATTTCATACACGTCCCATCATCCAATCAGGTTTTAGGGGATTGCCAGCGTGGCTAAATGGTGTGCTGTTAAAGGTGTCAGGCAAGCTTCTAGAAGCAAAGGGGGCATAGAGTGAATGGGATTTACCCCGTGTTATTTGGTTGCAGGGTAAATGGTTTTTTTGGGGAGGGAAAGGAAAACAAAGCACAGTAATATTGACCACATTTATATTTATTAACTTTGACCGGGTATGGGAGTTGGGCTTTGACTTGGTTTATCCTTGGGCCAGGATTAATGTATAAAGGGTTTTGGACTTTAGGATTAATAAAAGGCTTAGGTTTATATATTTCAAGTGATAATGGGCTGACCCGGCCTAATAAAATAGGTACGAGTTGGCCCATTAAAATTGAATATGCCTTCGGCTTCGATTTCTTGCACTTTTCTAATCTCGTGCTTGGGTTTTGTTCTTTTAGGCATTGTTTTTGTCCATTTTTGATATATCTGTTACCTGCACAATACAAATCACAAAAGACACATATACAATACATTTTTCATGTATTTTTGGTCATTTAAGCTCATTTTAGTAAAGAAAAATGATATGTGAATAAACACATATCAAAAATCCCCCATACTAAGCCATTGCCGTGTCCTCACGCAATGTCATAAATATACACTTAGAAAACCAAAAATTTCAACCCCCTTAGACTAGTTACCTCGAAAAGTAGCTAAGTGTTCATCTAAGGGGATTAAGAAATCACTAGTTTTGAAAAGCCCCCGTTTTACCATTTTAATAAACACTTATCATTATTATTATTATTATTATTAAATTTTTTTTAACTTTAAGGATCACGGAACAGAAAACACTTATAAACTATGTCCAAAAGGATAAATTCATCGTCCTCGATTTTTTACCCGCCCCAAACCAAGCTTAAAAACGAAATCATTGTTAAATACAAGTTAAGATGCTAACACTACTCATAAATGCTAATTGTGCACGCTTAGATACTTTCTGCTCCCTTATTCCTAAATCCTCTAAAGGTTTTATTCTTATTATTGGTGACAAATAAATTAAATTCTTATTCATATAAAGTAAACCAGGTTTATACCACAATTAGTTTGAAATCCTTTCCTAAAGAGACGATATGGTGAGAATAAGGTCCACATTAAGGTTCTAATTTTGCATGATTTAAGGGTTATCCTTTGATTTTCATGACTGAAAAAACTCTGTGGAGAAACCGTTAGAGGATGGTTTTGTGATACGTTTTCATTTTAAAAAGTAGATTTAAAGATCAAAGTTTACATCACTCTTTATACCGGCGGTTTCATATATATCTAGGGGCCGCCATGTATTCAGGGGGAACCTGCCTGAGTTATGGGAGCCTAGCACCAGAAGAGGTTTTCGGACTAGATCTTTTGTATCAATTACCGATCAAGTTTTGACGCAATATTGAGATAGTGGCGACTAATAGGTTTCATACATTAGATACACGCAAATTCTAACAATATAATCACATTACATTATTTAGCATTACAAGATTACACAACCTTAACTAACAAGATCTACACAACCATTCACACTATCAGGAGCACAATGCAGTATTAAAAGTAAAGCGGTAAATGTTAAAGAAATAACGTTAAGCGAAAAGGTAAAGACAAATGAAACCGACATGATGATTTATGTGGTTAGGTCATGGAAGTCATCTTCGCCCTTACTCCACTCCTCGAGTATAACTCTCCGAGAGTTTCTTCACTAATCAACAGTCTCCCTTTCGGCGGGAGAAAGGAAAAATCCTTATACTCTGGCTTACATTATTTTTCGACATAAAGCTACGAAATGTCGAGTCCTTCGAGGCTTCTTCGGGTACAACCAAACCCGTTATGTTTTATGGCCCAACATAACAAACCTTGTGTTTTATGGCCTAAACACATAAACCGCGTCGCTTACATTATTTTCCGACACTAAGCTAAATGTCGAGTCCTAATCTTAGCTAGAACCAATCTACCACTTCACCAATGTATTTTAAGGCCTAAAATACTAACCAACCCACAATCAACCCATCCAAATATATACATCATTTGGATCTACACACTACTAAAGATTGGAAGACATTGACTCGATCTATATGTAACAAATGTTACAAATGGACTAACTAGACTACATAACTTCGGATCTTGAAGATGACCGAAGTTCTTCTCTTGCACTTGAGGGAAGAAGGAAAGAGTAGAAGATTGGATCACATTTAAACAAGATTAAACAAGTTAAATGATCAAAGATTTAGAGAGATTTAGTGAGATCTAGAGAGAGAAAGAACTGAGAGAAATTCGTGCAAAAGGGTTATGAAATCAGTTGGAGATGACCCACTATTTATAGGAGCTGAAAGCTGACAGTCTGGCAACGGCGGTCCCGGCGGTCCCTTATATATAAGGGGGCCGCCAGGCCTATAAGGGGGCCGCCGCCTAGACTCCGCTCCCTTTTTTGTCTTTTTGTGGGGAAGGTTGTATCTGGTATAGAAGCTTCCATTTTGGGGGGAAAACCAGATTTCAAATTTTATATTTAAATAAAACATTTCTTTTATTAAAAAGTATTTTGTGTTTATTTATTTTTGTGAAAAATACTTTTGTAGAAATGTAATGGTTAAGAAAAAAATATTTTTCTTTGATCATCCTACAAGTTTAATTTGTTTGTACATACCTTATGTGATTTACATCGGGTGCAAACAAATGTCGGTGTTGATGTAGACTTGAGACATAGAGTGTTGTTGATATGTATGCATTGATGATTTGTGATTACGAGTAACTTGCGTACTTTACGTTATGTATTACAGGTTACATGTTTGTTATCACCAAAACATAAAGAGATCGTATAGATTAAATATCGTAATATTTGCACTAACAAACTCAACTACGAGTCCAGAGACGGAGGCTTTATTTAGATAACCCCGGAGTTGAAATTTGGCTTTATAATAATTATTATTATTATAGCAACATTATTAAACCTCAGTCCTTTAAACAACTGCCACATCGGTATGCGAGCCGACCATGGTCCATGAGTCTTATTTCGACCTCGGTAATTTCCTCGACCTTTTTGAAGGCTACAACATCGGCAGCGAACCGACCAGATGCAACAAACTTTTATCAGTCTCGGATTTATTATTCTTATTATGGGCCTTCTTTTGAAGACTGCCACATCGGCAGCGAACCGACCAGAGACAGTAAACCTTTATCAGCCCACAGTTTTTATTATTATTATTGTTATTACCTCCACCCTTTAAACGACTGTCACATCGGTATGCGAGCCGACCATGATCCAAAAGTCTTATTTCGGCTTCGGTTTATTTATTATTATTATTATAGCCAAATTTCAAATCTTGTGGTCTTTTAACTACCTAGACAACGGTAGCGAGCCGTCAAGAATCGGTAGCCTATTTCCCCACAACACTGACAAAACCTCGATGTGTACCTTACTTTCACCAGAAGGAATCTCTACGAAGGGATCTAAACTAAGAATCGCAAAAACCAAAGTAACTTTATTTATTAACAATTATATAACGTTTATTAAGCTGATGGGAGCAAAAAGCCACAATTAACCTCTATGAGCTCTAAAGAGTTCCAACTACTCCATGTTTAGCATCTAACTTATATAAAACTCTATCATTTTTTGTTCTTTGCAAATTTAAAATCTTTAATAAAAAGATCCGCGAATGCTTAGTCTAATAAAACAAGCTTTGCATATTTAAAGTCTATCATGGAAACTTGCAAACTCTTGGCTCTTTCAAGCTAGAATTTGCATTTTAAAGCTTCTTGTATAAAAGACTAGCAAAAGCTTACATTTATATAAGTTAAGGGGCAAGCTAGAGCGCAACAAGCTCGATCAAGTCAAAATTTATTCTCAAAAAGACAAAACTACATGTCAAAACACTTAAAAAAATTAATTTTGACATAAAATCATATATTTTTGGTGGAAAACGGGGTTACGTGAAGACAAGGCAAATGCAAGTAAGATCAAATCGAAAGATCCCCCCATACTAGAACTACACATTGTCCTCAATGTGAGACTGTCACCCCCATACTAATTTCAAGGCATAATCCAAATATTAAGGGGTCTCTACGCAAATCTAAAGCCGTTTATTAATTATGCTAATAGATAAACGTTAATCAATAAGATCTAGGATATCGAATTCCCATATATAAGCATGCTTAAGGATTGAAGATCGAGTGAACGATGGACAAAACCACGAGCACGAGAGTCTTCATAATCCGGGAAATCCTGGACATAAAACACAAAACACGAAACATGAGAAAGGAAGAGGTGAGCCTCCTCACGTCACACTTATTCATAAATATTACACTAATATACTACTACTAGGGATAAGCATGGGTTGCCACCCACAAAGCACTTGTTTTTGTTAACCGGGTCACGAGCCTGACTTGACCCCGAATTTAGTGGTCCATGGGGAAAGTTTGGAGATCCGAGACAACCATCAGTGGTATGTCCCCTCCAAAATAATGCTTAAGTCTATGACCGTTCACCTTGAAGTTTGGTCCATCGGTTTGAGATAACTCGATGGTTCCATAAGGGAAAACTTGAGCAACGGTGAACGGTCTGGTCCAACGGGTTTTAAGCTTGCTCGAGAAGATCTTTAATCGATAATTGAAGAGAAGAACTCGATCATCAATGTTGAAAAAATGGTTATTAATCTTGGAGTCATGAATCTTCCTTATTTTCTCTTTTTAGATTAAAGAGTTCTCATAAGCTTGATCCCGGAGTTCATTTAACTCATTCATTTCAACTTTTCGGTGATCACCCACGTTCTTAAGGTTAAAATTGCAATGCTTTAAGGCCCAATAGGCCTTGTGTTCAAGTTCGATAGGAAGATGGAAAGCCTTTCCGTAAACAAGCTTATAAGGAGTGTACCCGATGGGTGTCTTGAATGCGGTATGGAAGGCCCATAAAGCATCATCTAACTTATCAGACCATGAAGCACGATTTTCGCCTACAGTCCTTTCTAAGATACGTTTCAAACCACTATTTGAAACCTTTACTTGTCTACTTGTTTGTGGATGATATGCGGTAGAAAGACGATGGGTAACTCCATACTTAAGCATGACCTTTGCAAATTGGTCATTGCAAAAGTGAGTACCGCGATCACTAATTATAGCACGGGGAGTTCTAAATCGGGCAAAAAGAGATTTCAAGAATTTAACAATGACTCAAGCATCATTAGTGGGGAGCGCTTTTGTTTCAACCCATTTAGATAAGTATTCAACGGCCACGAGAATGTACTTGTTCCCTCGAGAAGACGGGAATGGTCCCATAAAGTCGATGCCCCACACGTCAAAAATCTCGCATACTTGAATTGCATTTTGAGGCATTTCGTCCTTTTGCGAGATTTTACCTTGACGTTGACATGAGTCACATGACTTTACCATGTCATGGGCATCGCGATAAATTGTCGGCCAATAGAAACCGGAATTAAAAACTTTCTTAGCGGTGTAGTTCGCATCATGATGTCCTCTGGTGGGTCCATTATGGCAAGCTGTGAGGATATCAACGACTTCTTGGCCGTAAATACAACGTCTAATCACTTGATCCACACAAATCCTAAATAAGTAGGGGTCGTCCCAAAAATAATGCTTAACATCCTTAAAGAATTTTTTCTTTTGTTGGGACGACATCCCTTTCACTACAAAATTCCGCGCATGGTAATTTGCAATGTCGGCAAACCATGGGGTATTAGAATCACCATGAAAAGATATCATTCTGAGGGTCTCGAGAGGAAATGTTTCATTAATTTCCTTTTTCTCGAGATCACCTTGATGAGGATTTTCTAATCTTGATAAATGGTCGGCCGCGAGATTCTTCGCTCCTCTTTTATCACGAATAATGACATCGAATTCTTAGAGTAGGAGAATCCACCGGAGCAATCTCGGCTTAGCATCTTGCTTAGCAAGAAGATACTTAAGAGCCGAGTGGTCCGTATACACTATGGTCTTTGATAAGACTAAGTAAGGCCGAAATTTCTCGAAAGCATACACCACGGCTAATAACTCTTTTTCCGTAGTAGTGTAATGTGCTTGAGCATCCGTCATGGTCTTACTTGCATAGTGTATAGGCTGAAAATGTTTGGTCTTTCGTTGCCCCAAGACTGCACCTACCGCATAATCACTAGCATCGCACATAATTTCAAATGGTAGGTCCTAATCGGGGGCAACTAAAATCGGGGCTTCGGTTAACTTCTTTTTAAGTATATTAAACGCTTCAATACATTCTTTCAAGAAAATAAATGGGGTTTCTTTTTCTAGAAGATGGGTCATCGGCCGGGTGATTTTAGAAAAATCTTGGATAAATCGACGATAAAACCCGACGTGACCTAAAAAACTTCGAACACCTTTAACAGAAGTCGGATGAAGGAGTTTAGCTATAACATCAACTTTAGCTCTGTCGACCTCAATCCTAGACATAGAAATTTTGTGGCTGAGGACAATGCCCTCTTTAATCATGAAATGACACTTCTCCGAATTTAGAACTAAGTTGGTTTCTTCGCACCGTTTTAGCATTTTGTCTAAATGAGAGAGGCATAAAGAAAAAAATCCTCGAAGACTGAGAAATCGTCCATGAAGACCTCCATTGTTTCCTTCATCATATCATGGAAAATGGTCATCATGCACCTTTGGAACGTGCCCGGAGCATTACATAAACCGAAAGGCATACGTCGGTAGGCAAACATCCCATAAGGGCAAGTGAAGGTGGTCTTTTCTTAGTCTTGCGGGTTAATAGGAATTTGAAAATATCTAGAAAATCCATCTAAAAAGCAATAGTATTTGTTCCCTACTAAACGTTCTAGCATTTGGTCCATGAAAGGCAACGGGAAATGGTCTTTACGAGTGGAACCATTAAGCTTACGGTAGTCAATACAAATACGCCATCGGGTAACTAACCTAGTGGGAATTAACTCATTATCTTTGTTTTCAACTACGGTCATGCCACCCTTTTTAGGTACACAATGAACGGGGCTCACCCATGGACTATCGGATATAGGGTAAATCAATCCGGCATCAAGGAGTTTGATAACTTCCTTTTTGATAACCTCATGAATTTTCGAATTCACCCTTCTTTGATGTTGAACCACCGGTTTAAAGTCGTCCTCCATTAAGATCTTGTGAGTACAAAAACAAGGGTCTATGCCCTTAATGTCAGATATTTTCCATGTGATGGCCCATTTGTGTGACTTAAGAACCTTTAAAAGGGCGGCTTTTTCTTCATCTTTTAACTCTTTAGAAATTATGACGGGTAATTTATCAGTTCTTTCTAAAAATGCGTATTCAAGATGAGACGATAAATCCTTGAGCTCAAGCTCCAGAGGATCATCAATAGAAGATTTGATCGTTTTAAGTTCTTCAAAATTAAGTTCTTTCGGAGGGAGAGGAGATGATGGATCATCATTTAATAACTTCTCAAGTAGACGAATGTCTCCCTTCGGATTAAAGTCGGCATCATCAATTCCCGATGGAATTGAATCATTTGAAAGACAAGCTTCGATTTATTCCAAAACAAAGTCACCTCCCTCAAAAGGAGTGAACGAGGGGGAAGAAGAAGAATTGATAGGATCCGAAGGAGTGGGAATGCCACTCGTCAAACTATCTGAAAATCCGAGCACTTCTTGAGCATAATCCTCGCATGCAACGTCTATTACATTGACTTGATGAACCGTTTCATCATAATAATTATGGGAGTATCTCAAAGTGTGCCCGACTTTAAACGTATTGGCCTCATCATTGACTCGAAGAGTTAATTCTTCACCATGTACATCGATTAAAGCTCGTGCCGTCCTCAAGAAAGGTCTCCCGAAGATGAGAGGAACCCGAGGATCAACATCGTAATCAACTACAACAAAGTCGGCTGGAAAATAAAAACTTTCCTACTTTCACAGACATCTTCGGCAACACCTTTTAGATGAGCGACCGATCGGTCTGCGAGTTCGAGTGTCATGCGAGTCGGAGTGAGTTCCGGGAGCGAAAGCTTCTTCCATACGGAAAGAGGCATTAGATTGATGCTAGCGCCAAGATCGGCCAAGGCTAAGCACTCATCCTGCTCTGGAAAATCACACAGGATGAGAAATTTGTCGGGGTCTCCATGTTTTAGGAGCACTGCCGAACAATTTTCATTTAACGGAGTATTTGCTAATTCGAACAACTTTTCCTTATTACTAAGTAAACTCTTAAACGTAGACGCAAACTTCGACATATGAGGAAGAGCGTCCGCGAAGCTAATATCGAAGTGTAATCTTTGAAAGATTTGAAGAAACTTCAACATTTGATTATTAGCTTTTTCACAGAGCTTTTAGTCGTTAAGCCTTGAAGGATAAGGTATCGACGATTTAGGATTAGTCTTTGGAGCAACTTCGGGCTCCGGAATCGGAACTTGGACAACCGGAGGTTGGACGTGTGTGGTACTTTCTAAACTTGTATTTTGCACTTTGTCCTTTGTCGCCTCGGTTTCTCGTTTCACTTCCTTCGGGAGAGGAGAAGGAGTAGGTGGAATCGTAGGTCCATCATAAGAAACACCACTTCGGGTGGTAATAGCTTTCACGTCACCTCTCGGGTTAGCTACGATATTACTAGGAAGTGATCCCGAACCCGAGGGATTTTGCTTTTGCATATTAGTTAACATGTTCATTATTTGATTGTTTTGATTTTCTATCTTATTGGTTCTTGTATCAATCATAGATTTGAACTCATTTCGCAATTCCGTCTTCATGTTAGTCATTTGAATTTGCATTACTCTCAAAGTAGCTTCATTATTCTTTATGTAGTTCGTTAACTCATTTGAAGGTCCAACTTGAGCTTGATAATTCGAAGCTTGATAATTGTTGTTTCCTTGATTGAAATTTTGCCCCCTTCCTTGATTGTTCAGAGCTTGATAATTCCCTTGATTTTGATTGTACCGATTGTAGTTTTGATTGTTTTGCACATTCAAAGGAGGAAAATCGGGTGGTCCCATTTGGTTGCTAGCACGATAATTCAGGTCTTCTTGAGGACGGTAACCGGGGCCTCCTTGATTGTAGGTTCCCGTGGCTGCATAAACATTAAAAGTGTTTCTATCAGTAGCAAGACACTCATAGTATGGATGAGGACCACCACAAGTCACACAAATTTCTTCTACGGCTTTCACGGAGGCTTGTTGATTAGCCTTATTCATAAGCACTAATTCCTTAACCATGTCGGTAAGAGTGGTAATATCCAGAGAAGGATATGAAGAAGTAGTAGTACGCACTTTTGAAACAATCGGTTTGTTTCTTGAAGTACGTACTTTTGACTTATTCTCAATAATCGTCAAAGCATCTCGAGGTGTACGGTTCAAAAGATTACCACCGGTGGCGACATTTAGAGAATCTTGATCGGATTGAGTCAACGCATTGTAAAACGTATCGATTTGGTACAATTTCGAAAAACCGTGATGTGGGCATTTACGAAGAAGTTCCTTAAATCGATCCAATGCCTCACCAAACGTTTCCTTAAACTTTTGTTGAAAATTCATGATATCGTTCTTGAGATTCGTAGTCTTTGACGGAGGAAAGAAATAATTCACAAACTTAGAAACGAGATCTTCCCAAGTAAGTTTTATTTAAATTTTTGTGATCTCGATCCTTAATTAAGTCACCTTGAAGGAGGGAAAAATATCTCGATAGGAAATTTCCTCATCATATCGTCGAAAGAGTGATGGAATTCCTTGGAAGGCGATCATACCATGCGATAGCATGATGCGTCAAGGAATATGGGAAAAGAGATAAACGAAGGGCGTCATCGGAGACCCATTTTTCTTCATATGTTGAGTAATTTCCAAAAATTTATCAATATGTCTAATGGCATCATCGCCCGGTAACCCGTGAAGTTGGCAAGTATTTTAAACTTGTTGGATCATGTGATGGCGAAGTCCAAAATCCGTAGCTTCGATTAGAATTGGGGCAATTGGTCCGCCCCTCCCATTAAGACGTTTGCACGAATTCTTCCATCGATCGGGGACTGCCCATTATGTCTCACCACCGGAGGTGGGTACGCATTATATGGTGGAGGGGGACCCGCAGGAGGCGGTCCCATATTATTATGAGGAATGTTCATAACTTCTTCGAAGTCGAAAAGAGACGACGGTCACCTAAATTCCTTCGTCGAATAAGACTCTCGGGGTCTCTAAGCGGAGAATAAAGATTAGAAGAAGTAGAGCGAGTGCTCATGCACTAAAAACAAGATAAAAATAAGATATAACGAAAATATTTTTGTAACCGATAATCGAACAAGTGTACGGTAGCTCTCTAGAAAACGCACAAAGAAGCGGAGGAACGGGTAAGCGCGAAACGATTTAAAAACCTTCTCCTCTCGGGTCGAAGTTCGTTGGATGACCCTCCTTAAACCTCTCTTATAGTTTGTAAATCTAAAGGTGAGCCGTTTTCACAAGTGACACAACGGTTATTTTTGAGTTTTTTTTTGGTATTTTATAAAATAAATTGAAAACAAAATATTTTTTTATTTTTATGGTTTTATAAAAGAAAATAGAAAATTATAAGAGATAACTTCACGGGGAAGGATCTTCAAGGCACTAACTTCAAATACTTCGCGAAAATTGTACACCTCTCCCCGGCAACGGTGCCAAAAATTGATTCGATGACAAATAGTCTATATATAATTAAATATATATCCTAAATATCTTAAATTAATTATAGTATAGTGAGTATCCCGTTTGATATAAAAATTGCTTGAGGACAAATAATATTTTATCTCCCGGATGTCGTATCCTGACAAGAGTTGAATTTGAAGTCCGCAAAAGTATTTTGTTTGATGCTCGAATAACAAATATTTTGAATTTTGGTTTTAATTCTACAAACGCAAAAGCAAATAAAGATAAGCTAATTAAAGCAATTAAGAAATTTAATCATAAAACGTTAACGAGAATTAAAAAACGCAACTAATTAACACAAATTTAAAACCTAAAAATTCAAAATGCTAAATTTTTAACTTAAATGCACTAAAATAATTTTCAAAACAGAAAATATATTTTTTGTAACTTTTTTATATTTTTAAACAATTTAAAACACCTTTACTTTTTAAACTAAATAATACTAAAAATTAAATTAAAAATACTAAACTTAATCCTAATTTTTTTAGAAAATTCCTAAAAATACTTTAAGCTAAAAAGGAGGTTTATAAGGAAAAACAAATCAATAAGCTCTAACCTATAAGCTGCTAAAATTCAAAAAGCTCAATAAGCTAAAACTAAAAAATGTGCATAAGTATTTAATGGTGCAATAGTCTAACAGAAAAGTCCCAAGGGCGCAGATGGTTAAGGCTTTGGTGTGTTAAGGGGGAGGTCACAGGTTCGAACACTGTGACTTCCTTTTTGGTAAAACATTTTTTTATTTTTCTTTTTGAAAAAGCTAAACTATAAGCTAAAATAAGCTACTTTAATGAATGGACTTTTTGACAAATCTTAAAATTAAGCTAGAAAAAGCTAATCAAAAGTGACAGATAGGACTACTTACTACTTAGAAATTAAGCTAAATGATTTGGCTTTTTAGGAACTTAATAAGTAATAAGTAAAGCAAATAAGCTGTAACAGACCTAGACCCTACCCTAATAAGCACTTAAGACCACAAATAAGCAAATCAAATAAGCTCACAAGCATTAAAAAGAATTAGGACAACAGACTCTAAAAGACAGTTTAAAAAGCATTTTTGACAGATTTTAAGCTAAGCTAAAGGACAAATAAGCACTTTAAAATTCTAATAAGCTAAAAACAGATAAGCAACTAGTCTTATTAAGCACTTAGATCAACAAACAAGCAAACCAAATAAGCTGGAAAGCACTTAAAAGCTTGAATACAGTTTGACCCAAAAGGAACTTAAAAGACTTTCTCTACTTTTTAAGTTAAGAATAAGCATTAATAAGCTCTAAGTAAAGCTAAAAGGTGAAAACAGATGAAGACCTAAACTCAAATAACATAATTAAGCTGGATTTAAGCCAATTAGTTGAGGAAATAAGCTAGAAAAGCAAAAATGAAAATGGCAGCTACACTACTTGTTTTTGGATTTTTTTTTCTTTTTTTAAAGATGATTTGGCAATTTTCAGCCTAGATTTAAGATTAAATAAGGACCTTTGACAAACTAAAAACTAAAAACAGATTTAAATCTTACTTCATTAAGCTAAATGCAAACAAATTCAACCTATATTAAGCTAAAATGATCCCACAAATTGAACTGCAAAATGAGACTTTACAAGAACAAAGAAAACTGACATGGACTACTTGACTGATTTTTTGACTTAAAAGGCTATCTCAAAATTTAACAACTTAAAACAGATGCATATTCATGCAAATGAGATTCATTTATATCCAAAAACTCAACTCAAATAGACTTCTTAAGAAAATTCAACAAATAAGCTGTTTAGAAAAACCTAGAACTAGCAGACTTAAGGATTTGATAAAACACACTAGAAAACTTAACAAAACTTATTCAAACCTTATTAAAACTTGCATTTAGACTTAACTCAAGCTTATAAAAACTAATTTGAGTGCCAAAACAGATTACCACTATTCTAACCTGATAAAATTCCTTAACCCAAACACCCCTTTAAAACTTGAAATCTAATTATAAGCTAAATCAGACTCAAATAAGCTAAGAATGTTGAAAACAGATTAAGCACTTATCATTTTAAGGACATTTAAGCAAAGAGTTAGGAAAAATAAGCACTTAATAATAAGCTAAATCTATAAGCAGTTTTAACTTCTAAAAGAGCAGTTTTAAATAAATCTTAAACTAAACTAATTTAACTAAGAAGTAGACATATTAAGCTAACAATAGACAAATTAAGCACAATTAAGCACATAATAAGCACAAATAAGTAGTTTAATAAGCTAAGAAGGCAAATAAGCTAAAAATGGAAAAAGTGAATGTACCTTTGCCCTTTGCTCAAAACAAGGGCTTAAATGCTCTTAAGAGCTTATCTACAATGCTAGCTTACAGAATAAGCTCTGAATAAGCCTTATAAGCCCTTCCATTTTTGGCTTATATTCCAAGTGGCTTATTCAACTGTTTGAGGTAATTTGAGTGAATGACTTATTCAGTTTAGCTTTTAGAAAGCTAAACTGAATGAAAACTAGCTTATGAGTAATAAAGAGAGCTTATTGAGCCTATTTAAGACATTCTAAACACATTTAAATCATAATTGCTTAATAGTAAAACATAATTTAAAGAACAATTTAAATGAAACTTAGAATTTTATTAATAACAAAAGAGATTACAAGCTGTTTTAAGCAAGATTACAATAAGAAAAATGCCATAAGCTAAAAATTACACTAATAAGCTATACTAACACTACTAAAAGCTAGATAAAGATGCCTCTACTGTGTGATTAGCCCTTCTATTTATAGTGAGAAGGGGAAGGATCCAGAAGCACAAGGAGCGTCTTCAAGCTCAAATCCAAGCCCTTGATTTGCATCCAATCTTCAATCCACCGTTAGATCATTTCCACGCATCATTAGCTAATGAGGTTCTTGGGGATTGCCAGCGTGGCTTAAATGGTGTCAGAGGTGTCAGGCTTAGCCTTTTAGAAGCACTTGTCGTGTGGGTGAATGGTGGAGTTACCCTGTGTAACTCGTTGAGGTGAATTGGGAGGGAAATAAGGAAGAGACACAGTAAACTTAACCCTGTGTTTATATCATTTTGACTTATACTCAGGGTTGGGTTTGGGCTTTTGTTTTGGGCTTTTAAAAAGATAAGGGATTTATGGATTGGATTTTGGATTTAGATATGTATAAGGCTTATAATTTTAGGCTTAAAGTTTATAGTATAAATCTTAATGGGCTGACCCGGCCCATTAAATGGGTACGGGTCGGTCCATTTAAAGATGTATACGCCTTCGGCTTTGATTTCTCATACTCTTCCAATCCCGTGCTCAGATTTGTCTATTTTTGCTTTATTTTTGTCCTTTTTGATATATTCGATACCTACATAATACAAATCACAAAATACACATATACAATGCATTTTCTATGTATTTTTGGTCTTTTAAGCTCATTTTAATAAAGAAAAATGATATGTGATTAAACACATATCACTAGGGTTAGGATGATCACCCAACCCTAGTACCCTACTAATCCCACGTTCAAGTGCTAATCTAATAACAGGATTAACATGATCTAAACCACTCGTAATACTACCAAAACCCAGGGTTACACGATAGTCAAAGGATATCCAACAAAACCATGATCTAACAAGAAACAAACATTATAACGATAGTAAATTCATGACTAGGCTAGCACTTGAAGTGCTTAGCCGCTCATAGCAACAACAAAGCAAGAATTAATAAAGATAATCATGGATGGAAAACTCATAATTCTTACAGAAGTTGTTTATGAATGATTAAATACAAAAGTAAGTTTAAGTGTGATCTCTCTTGGACTTCTTGTGGAATTCTTCGAGCTTTGGAGGCCTTGATCACCCCTTAAATCTATTGTGGAATGGTTGATGTTAAAGTGGCTGAATGAGGCCTCTATTTATAGATTTCGAATATGTTATGGCGTAACCTTTTAGGGGTTTACGCCGTAAACTGCTGACGTGCACTTTCCAAATTGCAGGCTTAAAGGATGTTACGGCATAATCAAGTGTCCATGTTATGCTGTAATGCTGACTAGGATAACTCAGCCTTCCATAATAATAATGTTACGGCATAAACCTTGTGTGTGGTTACGCCATAATCTTCCTGGGTGACGTGTCTTGCCTTGAATATGTTACGGCGTAACACTATCGTAGGGGTTACGCCGTAAAGTCTCGTAAGAATCCGTGTTTTCTTCATTTTTACGTCCTTTTCTCGTGTTTTTTGTCACATACTTGCATTTTACCTGAAAACAACAAAATAATTGTAAAAGTATCAAATTCAAGTATTTATAAGACAATTGCAAGTATCAAATATTTGATGTTATCATTGACTGTTTTCATGATGTTTCGGGTCTCAAAATTTACTTGGACAAAAGCAGACTATTTGGGATCGGGGTTTCTACTAAGGAAGTTACTAGTATTGACAGATCAGTAAATTGTTCCTATGGCTTGTTGCCTTTTATCTACCTTGGGTTGCTGGTTGGTAAAAGTATGAAAAAATAGACGCTTGGAACGATATGGTCAACAAGTTTACTATAAGGCTTTCATACTGGAAAGCTAATATGCTTTCTATCGGTGGGAGACTTACTCTGGTTAAATCAATGTTGGGCAGTCTTCTTCTTTATTATCTTTCATTATTTAAAGCCCTCACATCAGTGATTTCGCTTCTTGAATCAATTAGAAGAAGATTCTTTTGGGGTTTCAAATATAATGAGAAGAAATTGGGTTGGGTCAGTTGGCAGAAAATTATGTCTAACACTAAAAATGGTGGCCTAGGAGTCGAAAGTATTTAAGCTAAAAGTATAGGGTTGATGGGTAAATGGAAGTGGTATTTTCTCAATGAATGTGGCTATAGAGAAGGGTGATAGTCGAGTTTCATGGTGTTAATGGTGGCTTTGATTACACCACAGGTCAAGTGCGCAATCCTAGAAAGTGGGCAAATATTGTTAGAAACTATTTTGATCTAGAGCACATGGGTATCAATCTAGATGATCGTATGGAAACAAAAGTGCTAAGTGGAAATCAAACTCAATTTTGGACCGATTGTTGGATTAAAAACCACAAACCATTGAATTTTTTTTCCAGGTTATATGCTCTTGAAACAAGTACGGCTTGTTTGGTGGCTGATAGATGGGTACTTGAAGATGGATTTTGGCACGCTAAGTGGGCCTGGAGAAGACACCCAAGTGGTCGTGCATCTGGTGAATTAGATCTTCTTATAAGTCTCATTAACAGTCTTGTTCTTGACTCTAATCTTGATGATAAATGGGTTTGGTCTCTCGATGATTCAGGTGTTATTTCAGTTAAAACAGTAAGTAGGGTCGTTCAGGATAAATTGTTTTCAAACAATGACCCTGATCTATCCTTCACTTTGAATTCATGGGTACCGCGTAAGGTGATGTTTGTGTTTGGCGATTGGCTTTAAACCGGCTCCCCACTAGATCTAATTTGATTTGTCATGGGGTGTTAATACCCTCGATTGTTTGTTTATTTTGTGGCGTCGATGAAGAATCTCAACACCATTGTATCCTCTCTTGTTCCAAAATTAAAATTATATGGCGTAAGTTATGAAGTGGGTGAAAGTCTTCTCCATTATACAACCCGTCTTTAGTGAAAATTCTTAAAGGAAAGTCGGGGTTTATCAAGAACAAGTCGGTTGAAAAACTTTTCCATGCGGTATGTATGACATTTATTTGGCATGTCTGGAATTGGAGAAACATAATTCTTCATGCGTCTTCGGATCCCGAGGAAAATGCCATTCTTCATGAGGATATTTTTCCTTCGGTGCAAAAATTGTCTCTTTTATGGGCCTATAATCGTTCTTCCAAGAAACTATTCTCTTGCAAAAATTAGATATGAAATCCCAGTGAATTGGCTTCATCATCGCTTCCTTAGTTTTTGTTTCTTGTTTTTTTTGTTTTGTTGTTTCTCTCTTTAGAATTCTAGCTTAGAGTCCGGTTTTTGTTGTTTTTTGTCTTTGCCTAAGTGGCTTAATAAAATCTTTGCTTCTTCTAAAAAACTAATAAAATCATATGTGATATTGTGTTAAATCACATATGATTTTATTACATATCATATGTGATTTAACACTAAAATCACATGTGGTTTTATTAGAATATTCAAATTAGTATTTAATCACATGTGATTTTCTATGCAAGTTCAATAACGAAAAAAGAACAAAAAGGCAAAAAAACAAAAAAACATGAAAAAACTAAAAGAAAAGTTTATCGAAAGTATATCAAAATGCCCGTCTATAGAAAGATAATTAAATGCTGGTCGTGACAGTGTAATTTTTTTTGTTTAACGATTAACAGTTCATAAGATATTTAAATTATAAAAAATAGGTGAAATATTAAAATGCTTTTAATTTCAGACATTGATTTCTTTTTTGATGAATAGTGGGAATGAGTCCTCACCTATCCAAGAAATTATTGATATAACTCTCCTCATTATTTATTGGGTTGACCATATTTCGTGGTTAAAAATAAGATTTAAGTTAATTTTGATACCAAATTGTATTAAGATACTAAGGAATTAATCTACACCTTACATCTTCATTTGATCAAATAGATAAGATTAAACATTTTAAAAACCCGCTTTCATCATTTTTTTTAAATATTAATATCTCTTGCTTGTTATACATCTTTATTCTCAAGTAGAAATGTATACTAAGTTTGGAGACTTCAGTATATTTTCAGGATTCTTCTACTTTTATACTGGTTTTTCTGTGTGAATTCATACAAGACTTACATGTTGTATGTTATAGGGATAAGCACTTATAATGTCTCCTTTTAACTTGACACAAATTGTTTTGGGGTAACTATGGTTTTTGACTTTTTAATTGATTAATCCAAGGAGTTGAGCCCACCCGCGACTAAGACTCAAACAGGTCCTTCTTCTATTTCTTTTTTTGTAGGTCTGCGTGGCCATTTTAGTGTTGTTTGAATCTATCAGGAATTGAACTCTCACATTTTATTGATGATAGTCATAAGTTTTTTACACTAGGCAACACCCTAAGCGGTTAAAATGATTTTTATTAGCATATATCAAGCTTTTTATTTCGGCCTGTTACTTATAATTAACTTTTTAACTGATCATCCCTATGTAATTTGTAGAAAACTGTGGGTTGCTCTTGTGGAACAATTATGTCGTATGTGTTGGATTTTATGATCTAATTAACCATTGACTAACACGAGTACGCATCGAAATAAATAAATCACGTATAGAATATGTAATTAACAAAGGGATCAAGAAGCGTGTACCTTTTAGCAATAAACGAATACCATTCTTGAATATACACGTATGTATAAATCTAATACGCGAAACCAAAAAAGATACCAAAGTAGATAACCTCTATGGTATGCTCACACTACATGTCACCGAGATACGCTAGGATGCTAGTACTTGCTTCACGATTAAACAACTCAACACAATGTTCTTGTTTTGAATCTAATCATCACATGATCGAATCCTCTTAAGGATTTATTGTCGATCACAGTGAAGGAGGAAAAAAACCAATCACTACATGTGATTTAGTAAACATGCGTACACTATACATGCATGCATATTACATGGTTTCTTGCAAATAAATGAACGTATCCCTTTTATGGAATAACTTCAGCCAATCTCATGTAAGGAGTAAAAGTGAGTCGTTTGATTAAAAACCATCCCACCAAATGAATAAGGCATGGGATATATATAGCCCAAGACTTGTTCTCCAAGTCATACTCAAACACCTCCTCTTGTTTGCTAGAAATGACATTCAGACCCCTCCTTCATTTCTTGTTCGACGGGTCATAAGCAACACCCTATGGGTTTGGTTTTCGTACTAACAAGTCCCTCACTTTATAATATCTATTAATTAGTTATAACGTCTAACGTTATAATTAAAGACCATTTTTTTCGTGAAACATATTAATATAATTAATATACGATAGATATATTAATTACATTAATAAACGTATCCTCTGTGTATACGTGTGTGCCCCCATAGGCTCGAATAAAATTCTCGGACATATATTATTTTACGTGTACACCTTCCAACAGCTCTCACTTAGACATGCACCAAATAATATAATAACATTGGTAAGCGTCTAGCAACACGCGAATGCTCTCAGGAATACCCGAGTGTGGTTTCATAAAGTCACAGTTAAAAGATTTATGCATTTACTATCCCTTTGTTTTCGATACCGTGTTAAAAATGGATATGGATCAAAGTCATTCCATTATTAAACGATTTTGTTTCTCGTATATGTAATTAAACAAGATTACCAAAAATCACTAAGACAGATCTACATGAGTTTTTGAGTGCGGCCACACATACACCTGATTAATCTTATGAGGGGCTCAGTGGCATCATTCTTCAACAATTAAAGGAACAAATTCTTTATTGATACAAGTGTCAAGTCATATGTTTCACAATCACTTATGAAAATAGTCCTTATTAGCTACCTTGTTCATGATAACTTAAACTATAACAAGAAGGATTATTCACACATGCAAGACCTACTTGCATCCCAAGTCTAAGGATTTAATAAATAAAATCACTTACAAGATTCACTTAATGACGACGATCCATAAAATCTTGTTAGTTGGGGAAGTCCGATATGCATCTTATGAATATCATGTGAGTTTGGCGAACACATCCTTTAATATCTAAAAATATCACTAATCACTCAGATTTGTCTTAGTTCAACAATATTCCTATATTGTTGATCAACAATGGACTGGTTTAGAATAATAAACATTATTCACGGATTAAACATGCAAATATAGGACACAATTTATATTAAATATAACAACATACCAAGTATCATTATCATTAAATAAAAATTGTCTTAACATTCCTTATCCAAATACTAAATAGACCAAATGCATGATAATTCTAGTTGACGAATCATGCCTCAAGATCCGACGATCATACTTGTTGAAAAGGCATAGATTTCATTAATTCTAACTAGCTTTTGATCTTTCAAAATTTTGAGAATACTTATCTCAAGAATTCAATTAGTGAAGTTCTTGAATATCGATGATGATTGTTTTTTCGTGTACATACAAATATCTTGATATTGACACATTATCTTTCATAAGGTGTGTGACATCATCAAACACCTATTGGAGATAATCATCTTTCATAGCTTCTAAAAGTGTAAGCATTCTTATTCGTTAATGTATAATGCAACTATGCTCTCAGTTGAGCACAACTAGTCCACATAGTCATCATCAAAGATGAAATCCTACCATGACTAGTATTGAGTGTCATCTCAATTAAATTAGCATTAGTGTATACAAACAACACCATACTTTTATCTAAAATCCTTAAATAATGAATACTCTATTAATAATGTTTGGCACTTTATGAACTCCAAGTTCATTGATTTATTTTAATTGCATAATAAATTGTTGCAATATATATATCCTTAGATTTTTTATTACTCTAGACAAATCCATAATCTAGGAATGAATTCTCAAATCCAAACATATTCTATTAAAATATTAAATCCAATAGTTATCTAATAACTTACGATTAGATACCAATGTTGTCAAATCATCATGCATTAATGCATGATACAACTATTCTTCTACACAATATGATGTACATAACGAATCCTTTAGTCCGACTTAAGATTTCATTCATGTTCTATCTTATCAAAAGATATGTATCCATTGAGACTTTCTAAATGGTATGTCATGTTGTGTTAGACTTATATACCGCATATGTTTATAACAATAAACATATATTTCTAGGTTGTATGTTTTATTTCCTAAATCCTTAAGTAAAGGAAAACTAAACATAATACTCCCATTAGCTTTTAGGAATACGCAAGAGTTATCTTAATTATAATTATATTTAAATCAAGCAAGTGATTTATTTAACAATAAACTTAAGATTCTTCTCCTAGATGCTTGCAATGATCTATATTTGGATTCTTGCCATTTGTACACTTCATAAAGATTATATAAATTCATAAACTCCTTTGATTACTCGTCGTTCTCGCAATAGTAATCATCCAAAGAATAATTTTGAAATTCTATTGCCATATTTCATCTATATGAACACTAGTATGACAATAAACCATCTTTATATAATTAATGTGCATAAAAAGAATATTTAATCATAATCAATTGCTTGAGTATGATTAAAATCCTGTCATAATCTGTGCATTAAATATGTGTACAACATTATCCTTATGAGTTCAACACAAAGAAACAAACCACTTGGGTTTTCTACTCTTTGAAGTAACTTATTTTAACTTCACAGTCTAACCGTTTGGTTAAAGATCAATCAAGTTCCAAAATCGATTATCTTTATGGACAACATCTTAACATTCATAGTTTGAGTCATTTACCAAATCCAAGATTCGACAATGCATCTCTATGGTTAACAGGTTCACTATGATCCTATGACTCATATTCCTCAGTATTGATATAACATTTATTAATCAAGTATTTGAGGTATCCTTGCGGATCTATGAACGAGAATTATATCATAATGAGGTTTGACATTTACATGTAAAGCCTCGGTATGATATTCACTAGTGTGTTTAGAAGGTAATGTATTTTGTATTTTGTATTTGTATATCTCCAAGATCTGAAAACGCTCCTACTTGCTTTTTTGTAAGTAGAGACTATTCTATAAATACTTAGCATGTAGAGTAACAATAATTTGTTCTCTTTCGGGACATTACAAGATACATTGACAGTTTCTGAGTTTAGTTTGTTAATATCATTCTTCATAAGAATTTTAACAAATTCAGAATTTCAATTTTAAGACTTACTAGGAGTCATCACATTCCATAACATGATTGTGTCTTATTAACCTTCTAGGTTGGAGTCTTATTGAGTGTATACTAGACATACCTAATTTTTAAACCTTGACAAATTTGGATGTAAAATATTTAAGTTATCAAAATCAAATGATTCTAAAAGAATTAACACTCTAGACATACCATAAATATGTGGTATTCTATAAGTAATTTGATTGTGAGACTATACCATAATTTCCAAATAACTTAATACTCTTTAGGTTACATACTTATCAATTATGTCAAACCAAATTGAATATATAGTATTTAAAAACCTATTGCATGCTTTAATGTATACATCTTTATATAGTTTAAGAACTCTATGTACATATTTTTAAAAGAAGATATAACATGTTAACTATACATTATTTAGCCTTTGAACAATTCAATGACTCCATGTTCATGTCATAATAAGAATACATAATTTACTTTATGTTATGAGTCTTTCAACAATTAAAGGACTTCATGTTTATTACTTTATAATAAACATAAGCATACTTAACTAAAGTAATTATGTACGACGACTCTTGGCTTCAATAGTAATTTCAAGTTAAACAAGATTACTTTATTATTTGGGACATCTCAAGGGCACATAAACATTTTACTTGAAGTGGTCTTTAATTCATACCTTGACATGTGTTCTAAATAAGGCAATAAGTCTTAGCGGAATATTAGTTTCTTACCTTACGGTCAAGAGAAACCTCTAATCATATTGTTATTTTCATGTGTTGTACCTTGCACACAATAAAGATTTCTCCCATTTGTGCATGATACAACATCATACATGTAGTCAAACAACAAGACGTTCATTTGTTTATGTGGACAATATGATAGTGTCACAGATATTAGTGTTACAAGTAGATATAGAACCACATTATTTAATAAGAAATAGTGCACGACTATCCTTAAAACCATGAGTGTTTATAGTTGAAAAATAATGTATTATCTCAAGACAAGCTAAAAATAATATGAGTTACTAACAAGATAATAAAACTTGTAGCTCCCACTGAATTAGACAAGATTACACGAATGTCTTGTTCAGTAATAAGTCGCAATGCTCCCACTGGATTTGACAACATTGCAAGTGTTACATAACCAGTGAAAACAAATAGCGATCTATTTATTTTCGTACTCTCTCTGAAATCCTATTAGTAGCAATGTACTTAGGTTTCAAAAGCTCTACTATGTAGATGAGGGACTATCCATCAATGCTATTTATTAACTTGAAAATTGAGCATGCAATTTCCTCCTTAACCGTCCTATAATTCCACAAGGGTATGTAGCACCTTAGTTTGGTTAAAGCAAACAACTAGATAAATCATGCTAGTTTTCCTTTACCACTTTTGCGGTAATGTTGGTATTTTCTAATCAAGAACTCATAAAGCATCTTAAATCAAGATGTTATTATTTGTTAGCTCCAAGAACATGTTCTCTAGTTATCCAAATGTCTTATAATTTTCAAAGTATTCACCACCGAATAAGGGTGATGAAATATATATGAAAATATAAGTCATGCAATCTACTTAATCATGTAAGTTTGCTATAAGTTTGATTAGAATTAGAACAATTCCATTGTTCCTATTATAACTTTTTCGAGCAAGGAAAAATGATAGAAATGAGTCTTCCTTTTGCTTACAAGGAAAGGAGGCTTGGTTTGTCTTCTTCAAGAAAGAAACAAACCATCATTTACGGTTTTAATGTTGCAGTAATACTATTATAAGAATCACAAAATTCAATTTTTTTAGTATTTTCGATAATACTCCTTAAAAAAATTAACTACCCATGTTTAAACTTATAAATAATTAATTTTCTAAAGGCTAGGATCCTACTTGACATACCACTATCACATCAGTTGATCTGCTAGCAATGGTGTATTTAAAAGGTAATTAACGATCAATAATTGCTAACCAAGTGCAATTCCTAGAACATTATGAGACTCACTTATTTCACTTGTGAACAATCAGAAGTGTTTAAGTAAGCATGTTTCATCCCATCTATGCCTCGAGCTTAAGGTCTCACCAGCTTAACTCGATTAAGTCACCCAATAAAGAAGTGTGATTATATAACACCAACGTCTCACGACAAGTGTATAATCACCTTGGGTTGCAATCTACATACGTCTCACGTGATGTAAAAGGCAATTGCAAGTGTTCTTTCAAATTGGGTGGCAACAACTTATTTAAATGGGTATTATATTTGGCGTGGCAAATATGTACGAAGAAGCATGCATCCATCTTCGTATCATAGATTTTAATAAAAACTTTACTAAATTAAGTTAATTATTATGGTGTCACTTATTTTCTATACATACACGTGTATAAATAGTAATACCTTTAAAATTGACGATTCAACGTGTTTTCAAATCTAAAGAATTCTAATTTTATCGCGGAAACCCGAAGGTCATGATTATCAAATGTAAGCCGAACCCAAATTGACACATAAGACAACGCAATAAAAATTGATTATAATAAATATTATTTCATATATTATTAGTCATGTTTATATTTTTTTTTCTTAAAAACCCTTTTGTTTTCGCACAAGTCACAACTTATAAAAAACAAAACAATAAATATAAACAACTAATACAGATAACAATTATTTAAACAGTTAATAATTAACACATGCAAATCATAAAACGATGATTATAAATATCGAATAATTAAAATTATATATATACTTACATAAGGCTCCTTCTTCTAATGAATTGGGCCACATACATTGATATAATCGATTGTGTAAGCCTTATATAAATATATACCACATAACACATAAAAGCTTATAATTTATTTAAGTCGACTTTAGGCCCCGACCAGATTATGAAGGAGTCTTCCCCAACCTTAGCAGTAAACTACAAAGTTGTAGCATATAGTTGTAGATCTATCATAAAAAATTTAGAATTTTTTGACTTAATATGAATAAACTACGAATTTTTTTAGTGACCGGGTGTCAAACATACCGAAACTAAAAAAACTACCTTTTTTATGTCTATTGTACTTTTATTCATCGATTCACATGTAATATTATACGAGTTGCACAAGAGATATAGATCTCATATAGTGCATATGATTGACATAAACATAAATAGGATTTGCGTACCTTTTAGCTAATTGCAAACGAACAACGAAAGCTTATGAACACGCGTTTGTGTTCTTTGAAGTACACAAAACCAAAACAAGTTACCAAAGTAGATAACCTTTATAGTATGCTTACACTACACGTCAACGTGATACGCTAAAATGTTAGTGCTTATTTCACGAATAACACCACAAACCACAATACCCCTTTGTGGATTGTCAACCGACAATCACACAACAATAATAGGAAATATAATAACTATCATCATGCATGACTTTTGCATGCAAAGCTCACGTATGCCATTAAGAATGCAAATACAAATCATGTGAATGAATATTCTAAGTATTGTGGTTTGGTAAGGGTTTTTCGAAAATCTATATCGTATATCTTTTTGGGATACATGATGCCGCATATATACATATATATATACTAGTTGCAAAACCCGCCCGATGGGCGGGTATGATTTGTGGTTTTTTTTTGTTAAATATTGGTTTTTTTATGTTTTATTAGTTATTTTTCATCTATTAGGTAACAATGGCAACCTTCCGCCATTTTCAGCAACTCCAAATTTAGAGATGATATAGCATTGTCCCTCTTGAAGAAGAGGTTCAAATTTAAACATCATTTTTTTGATGAAAATCTGGATTCGATTTGACAGTTTTCATGATCTAAACAATTAGAAATTGTTTGAAAAGGTGATTAAAAAACATAGGTAAATAAATTGTAGTTACCTCTTCATCTTGGAACACGCGGTCCAAACTGTATGATCATGTGCTTCATTAAGCTTATGGGAATGCCAAATAGAGATGCATCTCCCTTTGAGTGCCATGTTATCAATCATAGGGTTGATTTGTTTAATAGAAGTTATTATTTGTTCCTTAATCCTTACTGCTGTCATATAAAACAATATTCATATCAATGCATGTATTAACAACAATAAAACTTTTAAAAAAATAGAACACATATTAAAACCATGTTTGTTTAACAATACTTGGTAAAGCTCGAATAGAGGTGGATGATTGCAATCTACTGTCTCTCTTTTGATGTGATCTCATTGCTGCAATTTAAAAAAACTATTGTAATTAGTCAATGAGTTTTACTGTTTTAAAAAAACATTAATTATGCATTAACAAAATACCTGCAGATATACTTCCAGATTTAGGAGTAGAGATTCTACTACTTTTGTTTTGCTCAAGAGTAACTGCTTTGACTTTATAAACATGCATATTCCAATCAAAATATGTATTTATATAAGAATATTAACAAATGCTTTGACTTTATTGTAACACCCCCAAAATGGGTCGCAGCGGAATAAGGATCCGGGGCGTGTTACTTCAAGATCAACAGCACAAGATATATATAAGAACGACACAAAAAGTCGTTTAAATTGATACATTAGATTTAATTAAAAGACATATTACAAAAGCTTATAGCTTCACTTGTTCCTTGTTTAATATTACAAAAGATGACATAGATTTCCCAAAATATGATATAAAAGTCTTTAAGCGTGCAATCCAAAATGTAACCCAATGCATCCTTGGCACCTCGTGCCTATTGACCTCCTGAAAACATTGCTTAAAACGTCAACAAAAATGTTGGTGAATTCATAGGTTTATGTATTTAAATTATGCAGGACCGCAAGACTTTCCCGTGATGTTACAACATATGCAAACAATCACAAAACCAGATTACATTTACACTAAGCTCATGACACTGAAGCTCGACAGTCTTGTTCGCAAAATATTGCTACTCAGCCCGAAATGATGTTCTAACCCGAAACATCCCTGATTCGACATGCTATAACGTTCGTTCCCGGTGATAGCTAGTCACCCGAACGGGGAGGTCGTTTCCCAAATAGATCTATTAAATAACATTCGCGCTCACATAATGTAATTCCCAACTACATCTATGCAATTGACAGTTCATGATAATGGGCTTAACTTGGGTTATCGCTACTTAGGCAAACATGTAATCAATGCAAAATATCCACTTGCGTCCAATTTGTAAAACAAAGCATGTTTCCACCCCAAATAATAGTAAATCAGTAAAACTGTAAAAAGTGTGGGGCTATGAACTCACCTCAAGTGAGTGATCTGATAATTTATATCAAGTGTGGGAATGCTTCACGATTATTCCCGAATGCAACCTAATTAAATATAATTAACTGATCAAACTTATTTCATTGACTTTGGCAGCCACAAATAGAAATCACGGTTCATCCTACTTGTGTTTGTATGACTAAAATGGACCGAAACAATATTTTGGTACTCACCTTCTCTATTCTGAGTACATTAAACTTTGGAACCTCCTTTAGCTGGATTGACAGCAAAGAAAAATGAACTATTACTTATCTTCACTATCTTGAAGAATGTATACGATAGAAATTATAATGAGTCGATACCATCCATCTTATGATCTGTCTCAAACTCCGAGTCAATGTAAAAAAACACCTGCCAGTAGGTTTAAATGTTCACCATTAGATTTAATCAGTTCCATGCAGTCATGAATCTTGTCCGCTACAAAAAAAGGTCAGTAAAACTTCCAACTTTATTGCTTTGTCGCTTATCCGAAGAGAAATTTACACATGGATAGTAAAATAGTGTTAACGTTAATCATAAATGAAAATTTAGTTCTTTAATAGATAAAGGAGATCACCTAACTTACAGATATTTGGAGGGCGCTATACTTACATGCGTATCAATCGCTCGCTGAAGAAGACGCTGCCCTCAAAGCAAAAGCATTGTATTTTGTGAAATAAAACTGCACGCCCTCATAACCCCACTCACACAAACTTATAACTAGGGGAATTTAAGAGTAGGAAGAAACTTCTTATCTAATTACTCCAAAACACAATGCGTTTTGATGTCTTGTCAACCACATTCTTGTTATATGTACTTTAAAAATGCAAGTTGTGTCGACACAGAGAAACGTCACGGAAAGACACTTTGATCGATGAATTAAAAGCTTTGTCACTTGTTTGGATTATTCATAAAGTAGGAATGTCGTCAGTGTGGACTAATGATAGGATTCCAATATTGATTGTCATGTAACCTTGTAATCTTATCTTAAATATCTAATCGATTATTTGAGATAAAAAGATTAATCACTTAAATCGGGTGATGAGTTCCTCAAGAAATTGACTTGTTGGCATTTAAAAGTAATGCCAAATATTCAGATACCAACAAGTCAATTTCTCAGTACTATCAAGTCAATTTTATATATTACTCATGGATGGTTTTAGTCTACCCCAACTCAGCCCCATGAACTGTGTGTGAGGTACTTTAGTATGTAATTGATCAAAACCTTTTACCTGGTTCTACAAAAACTGTTTACTTGGTTACAATAAACCACATTTAACATGTCTGAAAAAATTGAAACCATTAACAGGTGAAGACTACCCTTATTTGTATATCAGTTATAGGTTACTATTAGAAGAATTTAAAGCTACATCTAGAAACTCATTGTAATCAGTTATGGCATAAATTTATGTCAAAGAGCTATAATTCGTTAAATAGAAACATACTGTCACTACGTAAGACGACATGGATTAAACCTTCAAGCATTTGTCTACAAAAATTCCTCATCGCGAAACCATGAGAACGTGTCCCTACAATCAAATCAAAGCCATTAATAAACAAAAACTTAAATTAAAAACCACAAGAACAAAAGAATAATGCTTAGGTATATATACTGTAAAATAAGGTTAAACTTGTATGCGTTATATCAGTTATGGCATAATTTATGTCAAAGGCTAAAATTTCTTAAATAAACATACCGTCACTAACTGTATGCTAAATGGATTAAGACCATCAAGCATTTGTCTACAAAATTCCTCATCGCGAAACCATAGAAGGTATCCCCTGCAACAAATCAAAGCATTAATAAACCAAAACTTAAATTCAAAACCACAAAGAACAAAAGAATAATGCTTAGTATATATACTGTAAATAATGTTAAACTTGTAGGTCGTTTTCTCAATGTATATTTACCTGTAAATAAATTCCAAATATACTTTGAAATATATTTAAATTCCGAATAAATCTTTGAAGATATATCTCAACTAAGAATAAAGCCCAAATTAGCTCATTTGTAATTATCTTTCAGATTTGTAAATATACACTATTTTTACGTCACCTTATAGAGATTAATTCTATAGAGATAATCAAAAAAATACAATTGGCATAGTGGTTATGTTGTTTGATAATAATACAAACAACTCAAGTTCAATTCTTGTAGGGTAAATTATTTTTACAAAAAATTTAAAATTCGTCCAATAAAAAATCTAGGGGAAAAAAAATTAATAAAACGAGAACATCCTTCATCTTCGGTTTGAACACCGACTAATCTTACATGCTCAGTTTCTATACCGACGGGTTCAACCAAATGAATGCATTCCATCGGTAATACTGAGAGGACACAGTATCACTGTAAAAGCCAAAATATTTTTTAAAAATCAATGATTATAAAAAAATCATATTTACAATTAGCATGACAGCTTTCTCTAAGCCTCTACAATTCAAATAACTCAAAAAAATATAATGTTTTCACATACTAATAGTACCTTTACGCTTTCAGCTTCTAATATTTGCTCATGAGTGTATCCCGTTGCCTTTCTCTTTGCAAATCTGAGGTCTAAAACAGCACCAATACAATAAAGTTAGTACCCCTTTTTTACAATATTATACAAAATTCCCAGTTACTTATCCTTGCAAAAACACATCAACTTATCCTTACCCATTTAAATGTAAGACACTGAATTGACCATAAAAAGCATGTAAACTTGATGAAAGGGGTAATTAGTAAGGGAAACCCCTAAATAATATACCTTTGTAATATGCGGCTCCATTTTCAATTGCCCTAAAAACATAAGTAATTATTATTTCCGAAATCTATTTTACGACAAAATCCCAAGGTTATAAAAATCACTAACATCAAAAAAAAAAATTATAAAAAACCCCCCAAATTACAACAAAACCCTAATTTCAAATTCAATTTTTATACACGTATAAGGTGTAAAATTGTTTTACTTGAAAGAAATAAGAGTTAATTTTGTATAAAAAAATTGGGTACCTTATTTTTATGGTTCTCGATTTTGTACTGATTCTAACCTTCTTCCTCATAGTGATGAGATGATAATCCTTAAAATATTTTGTTCTGGTTGAATTTTTTGTTGGGGTCGAAGATCTATGTAGAATTTGGATTGATATGAGAGGATTGCTGATGTTGTGTGTGTTTGGTGCGTGTTTTTGCTAATGTGTAACACGTACCCAACACGTATATCAAAAGAAGATAAAGAATGGATCGGGTAAACTGAAAAAAATAATATTAAATAAACCCGGTAAAAAAACCCGACATAACCATAAATGCATTTATGAAATGCCTCGGGGGAACGATCTTCCCTTTTAATATAAAGGTATAATAAAGAACCGCAAAGCGCACATTTCTACCTATATATGGGGCAAGGCATGAAATATTGCATGATGACTAGTCTGCTGACATGGCAAATTAATGCTGACTGGAAATGATGACTCAAAGGGCATTTTCGGAACATTTTGGTGACTAGGCAATGATAGGGTAAAAAACATGGGTATTTATGACATTTTGCACTTTCCTAAAATCCCTCCTACAATTTCGACTATACATTCATTCTTCAGTTATACATTTGAGACAATATCTTTGACTTTTCAAAAAACATTCCTAAATTATATAACAATTCAAATCAAGAGAATCATATCAATTCAAATTCACTCCAAAATTCACGGCAACAAACTAACCTTAAATCAAACTATGTTTTTATCTACTGAATCAAAACAACACCCATGTTGCTCTTTCGTGTGTTTGATTTTATTTATTTTCAAAATCAACATTAATATTAGCGTGTGAAGAATAAAACACCTAATTCAGATCCATATTAAGCAGACGAAGATTCGAAAAGAGTAAATTTTAGAAGTATCTTTGGCTGTCGATAATTTCGACCAGATTTGAGGTAAATTAAATGTTATTCGATTTGATTGATGAAAACTGATTTTAGTTTAATTATTGCAATTAGGTATGTTTGCCCTACTTTGTTGTGGATATCTTTTCAGCTTTTACCGAGAGGTATAGTTGTTCTAAGTTAAGCTCCTTTTTGATGTATTAAGATTCATACATTTAACTTTTTTGTTGTTAATTGCATTTCTTTCTAATTGCACAGGTTAAATATGTTGTGTTTCTCAATTGCTTTGTGTTTTTTTTACAGATTAATCAAGCTCGCGACTGATCATGCACTAAACGGATTTCATCATCATTTTTAACCTTTTAACAACACAACAAATCGGATGCTACACCATAAATCAACTATATTTACGGTTATTCATCTCAATTGTGTAAGGTATGTTTATATAACAGTTTGTGTTTGACCATTCTTATTAATTAGTTTAACAATTTATAATTTTTGATCCAAAATTATAGTTCTTATACTTATGTTTACATTGCAATTTTTTAGAGGTGTTTGTGTTAATTGGATTCACTAAACCCTTTTGTTGCAATGGAACAGAAGGAGATTACTTTTGTTAGTAAGTTTGATGGTATGTGTATGATTGTAGTTCGTTTTGGTTGTTTATTATTACATTTGATTTTGTTTTTGTTAGGCATGCATACATATTATCTGATACTTTGTTGTATTATATCACATTATATATGTTATTACAAATAAAATATAACTATGTAATGAACTAGAAAATTAAGGCCAGTAGGACGACACATGATTTATGTGACATAATCATCCTTATTGAGACGAATATGAAATTGCGGTTAATTTATATTGTCACATGAGAAATGCTAGAGGCCCTTTTAGGTTAATTCCAACTTGCAAGCCATGATGTGCCTATATACTGAAAATCAGTTTTCGACACTCAATCATGTTAAAAGGTTGATATTGTCGGTTATTGAATAGCTAATTGTTATGAAGGCATTTCAACAAGTAGCTTCTAAACACCAACTAAACAAGTCTTACTCTTTGTGAATTGTATCTAACAAACATTTGAATTATTAATTATATCTATATGCATTAATATGTGTTTCAAATTTGTGACAACGTATGGCATTTTATTTTTTTATAGAGGATATTAGAAAAGGATCTGGAAACGCACCTTGGATCTGGTCATTGCCACATGTCATCATGGCAGCTCTTTCTTCGTTCTTATTTGGCCACCATCTCGGTTATGCATCACAAATCCTAACTTCACATGGTTGGCGACATGTGACAAAATAAGTTTATAATACCGTCAAATGCCAATTTTAAATACATGGTGGTAAGTCACTAGAAAGTATTTTCTGTGGATCTAGAATTTCATGGTGATACAATGGATGAAGGTATGTTTTATAATGGACTTTTCATGTATCGTACACCTGTTTCTATTATTTTCTGCATTACTAATTCTGCTATTTAAATTTGAAGGCTTGGGGTCATTACATGTTTGGAAGGTGCTTCTTTTTATGGTTTGGTGGTCACTACAGCCATTCTGCTTATAGAGCATTAGATTTTAGTAAAAGAAGAATAATCAACACAATAAGGCACATTATATATAGATACTTTATCTTCTATTTATTTGGTTAGAATCAGCAACCTTGGCTGCATCTATCTTAAATGTTGTTAAGATGCTTTCCCCTTAAATGAACTATTAAATATTGATTTCATTTGGTTTGACAGAAGCGATGGAGGCTATTGAACGAGGCGCTTGACTAAAGAAGTCGTGGATATGATAATAGCATTAACTAAAAAAAGGGTTACAAGATTAAGAAGGGATTGGATGGTCTTAGTTTGAAAGTTGATGTGTCCGGCTTTAGCGATTGACTAAACAAGTCAAACCTGTACTTTTTGGTATACTGATTCACAATCTGAATGTTTCTTTCCGAGTTGAGTTCACTAGAAGAGGGGAACTTGCAGAGCGCTAGGGTTGGCTTCTGCTTCCGCTTTTCCTTTTAGGTATTCTTATGATTTTATGTGTCTGTTCATAAATGACATCATTTGTGCATATAATACTTATTGCACTCAAAGTTGGCTCAGATGCTCTCCCGTTTAACCAATATTGTTGAAGAATTAAACGTTCAAGTGTATATGACAAACCAAGGTTCGACTTCAGTATTAAATTTAGAACAATAAGCCTTATCAATAACATTAAACTCATTACTATGAAATTTGTGAATGTTTATTTTAGTGATAGCTGATCGAGGTGGTGGAGTATTTATCTACAGATCCAAAGAAACCAGCAGGAGGGCACGCAAGAAGAAATAGTACTTTTCATTTATCTTGACCGAACATTTAATCTTCTTGCATGTGTAAGGTCCACTAAAATCAATTTTTTTTACATTTTACACGTGTTATATAGTAGTGTCTTCAATGAGGATGATTACATCTCATTTTGTTTTTAAAATTGATATAAACCATAAACAACCTATGTAGCATGAATGTTTTTTACGTTACTGATACTTTATTTTTACATGTATGAAACCATAGCCATGTCACTCTTTATGTATTTTGCTGCGTTAATTAACTATGAAACCAAAGCCAAATATGTTGTAACAGTATATATTATGGAAGCGTTAAATTAGCAAAGTACAACATTAGTTAACAATATATATATTATGGAAGCGTTAAATCAACAGAATACCACACAGTCAGGTCAGTTGCAGACTCACATTGTCACAATCTGCAGTGTATGTTTGTTTTCATATTTTCTCAACAAATAGATATTGTTTTCTTTTATAATTCCTGTCAAAATGAACTAATCTTACAAGTATTTATATTAACACAGGATTGTTGAGATAATGGCACATGTATTCTCACAGAAGGCATGGCGTTGCGTTTGACAAACGATTCAGGTGGCTTTCCTGCTTTACAACTCCCAATTTTATTGCATGTACACCATATAAATGAGTAATAAGTAAATATGGCCTTTTGGTAACATTTCAATTTTTATGATTAGTGCCACAAACTACAAACCACAGGGATGATTTTTGCAGTTTACTCTTTTCTAAAATTTGCCGAAACTAATATCTAACTAAAATCGGCCATAACTTTTTCGTTTTTAAGAGTTAGAAGCTCTAATTTATACCAAAACGATCATTGGAATGACATATACAATTCTAAACACTAAAATCTTAGTTTACAACACACTAAATCCGCTAATTTTATGCCTAAACTTTCTTTCCTAATTAAGGGTTATGAAACTCATTCAAACCCTCAATGTTTTGCACCAATTTCACATCCAACACTCCAATACTAACCTATTGAACCTTCCTCAATCATCAACAACCTCAAACATCATATGCATTATATTCTATGGATTCTCAATTCACAAAAATCAACATGCATGTATATAATTTTTATGCAACAATAAAAATTAAATAGAAAGGAAGTATAAATGCTCACAATGGACTCAAGATAGAGGATGGATCAAAAGCTATAAACTCTTGGGGATTTATGAACTTGTCCGAACCACAAGGAGAGCAAGAAAACCCAAAACTTGATTTTTATTCACCCAAAACTTGTACACAACTTCCTTGATCAAACCTTGCTACTATTTAACACCTTAATTTAACTAAATCCCTAAAACACAATTTTTGAAGAAAAATTAGTGATTTATAAAATCTTCTTGCATGTGTGATTTTTTTGTAGGAGTAGATTAAGGGTATTTTTAGAAGTAATTTGGTGTATAATAGAGGGGTTTTTATGGAGAATTAAGGTGTAGATGGTGGTTTTTGGTGCTCTTGGTGTCGAACAGCAGAAAGAAAGAAGAGAGACAGAGAAATTTTTTGATCGATATGAATGAGAGTGTGTGTATGTTATTCGGTTAAATAAAGGGGTGGGTATGGGCTTTATATGGATTTTTATAAAAAAAGAAAAGATTGGGCTTGGGTTTTTATAATTTTTTTTTTATTAAGGGAGTGTTTGTGTTGGGCTATAGCCGGCCAAGAGAAGAAAAGGAAGGGGGAGTTTCGGCCCAATTTTGTTAAACACTTATACATTCTTTAAATTTCGGCCCAAAACTAACCCGACTCGTTAATTTTTATAAAAACACGATTTTTAACTCGGTTCGGCCTGACACGAATGAAATATATTTAAATAATAAATAAATGAAAAATATATTAAATAAAAACTTAAAAATTTTCACAATTAAAAATACGGGATCCGTTGATTTCTCGATCGGTAACAATTAAAAATAAAATATAAAATTCGCGAAAGAATTTAAATGACGATTTTAAATGAGAACCGACTAAATTAGATAAATGAATTATTTAGAATTTAGGGAAATATTATAAATTCGGAAAAAGTAGTGACCTTAAATACGGGGTTTTACATCCTCCCCTCCTTACGGGAGCGACGTCCCGGCGCTCGATTCCTCCGATTCGCCTTACGCTTGCTCAAGAAGAGTTGCGGGTAACTGTTTCTGAAGAAATCTTCTCGTTTATTAATAAAAGTATGTTTTTTATGCGAAAACATGAGATTTTGACTAAACGTGACTAATACATGAATTTTAACGAAAGATGCCAAAATTAGCTTTCAAGGTCGCCGGGGGATTTCAAAGATAGAATAAACACGGTAAACACTTAAACGGATAAAATGCCTAAAACAACTTAAGATTAACAAGAAACGAGAAATCGCGAATCGCGTAAACCGTAAAACGCAAGAATTCACTTTACTAGAAAATGAGAACAAGGTATGAATTACATACTGACATTAAAATATGGAATGTCACATTAGAAGTACCCGTCCATGATTTTTATATTGTTTTAATCACCGACGGTCGATCGAGAGGAAGAGTAAAGGTACTTGTTTCAAATTTTGTTTTAAAACTAGGCTTAGACACTTTCTAGAATATGAAAATGTGAAGTTCGTTCGGTTATG